>JAEIIL010014192.1:0-17531 GCA_018905715.1 Drosophila lini | reverse complement strand
ATTTTTAGCGGACATTTCTCGGATCCATCCGCACCGAGACCGCTCTCTGTCTGCTGGGTATTTTTAACCCTTTTTTAATTTGTATTTGTATTATAATATTAGTCCAATGTTTTTAACTCAGTGAAGGTGTCATTTCCTACCCTATAAAGTATACATATTCTTGATCATGTCCATCTGTCCGACCGTCCGTCCGTTCGTCTGTCCGTTTCTACGCAAGCTAGACTTTTAGTTTTTAAGCTATCTGAATGAAACCTTGTATAGTTTTCGAACTACTCTCACTAGTATATAAGTCAGAACTAGCCGGATCGGACGACTATTACATATACATACATAGCTTCCATAGAAATGATTGGAAAATGTTTGGAAAAACAAATACAACTATATATGTATATATAGATTTTATATATTAAAATTAGAATACCCTCCAGGGATATACAAAATATAACTTCGCTGTTGTTCAATATATTTTCATCTCCTCTAACATACCATTTTTAGCTGCCTCAGAAACGATCGGCAGATGTAGAGAAAAATGCAAAGCTGTAACTGGTAGAACTGAAAATAGAATGTGTAATATGTAATGTTAATGAAAGTTCACATTCCTTTCTATTTGATCAGCATACATATTTTAAATTCCAAACTGCAATTCTGTGAGTAGTGGAAAAGACGTCATGGCTTACGGCCGCTTTCTACCATAACTAGTAAGCTTGTATCTGGAACTTTATTTGTCCGCGAAAATTTAACAGTGAGGTAATAACAGGGTCACAGCTCATAAATGGCTTGTATATATACTTAACATATATATACATATACTCAAAGAATGTAAAAGATTTATGTGTCGCAATGTACAAACAAATCATTCTCAATATATGTACATACTATATATGAAACAATGTTCCTAAGCTTGGTTCCATGCTGAGTTATATTACATATTTGAAACGATAATTACAATGACTTGCTTTTTCCTGAAATAGCTTCTGCAATTGTATATGTAAGTAGTAGTAGTAACGATAAACACAATATTAGCTTTAATGCAAATTGAGTAATTTAAGCAATTAAATTAATTTGATAAGCAATTTTAGCAAATTTTAAAGCATCCCGCCGATGATAAACTAATTTTGTAAAAATTATTTGAAATTTATTTTTAATATATTCGCAAAGTGTTTTATAAAAAATGTCAGACTTGAAAGTAACTCATTTATTCCGTATTTATTTGCAAAGGTGTTTTATCTAATACATATATAATATCAAGATACCAATACCGTTTGTATTTCTCTGACTAAAAACCAATGCTAATTTCGAAAGCTATTTTTTATATTATGTCAATTTATTTTATTATTGTGTAATTATTTTTTTGCAATGATGTTCTTTTTAATCCCTAATGAATTTCTCGTAACTTGCAAAGTAAATGCTACAGCATTTATTCCAAATAGCTATCTAACTATGGTAGGTAGGTATGTATAATGGTGAGGCCCTTCCATGGGCCCCCAATTAGATCTGGGCTCGGTCCACACCCTCTGTTTCCTGGTTGTGATGTGTGTTTTCTTCCGCCCCATCGTGAATCGTTGAGAAAAGCAAGGTTGCAGTTGGCCTTGAGCTTTCCTATTTCTCCCAGCGATTCTAGCTGCTGTTATTTAGTGCTGGACAGTGGCAGAGCAAGTGCTCTGGTGTCACCCGTTCCTGTTCCTTGCAGCTTCTGCAGCTGTTGGTATATGGCAGCACCATCTTCATTGCGTGCGGTCCTATCGCCCGGCTGCAATGATCTAACAAATATCCGTCTTACAAACAGTTCTTTTGTAGGCTTTCTGTCGAAGTTCGGCCAACACAACTTAGATCTTTAATATTATGTTGGTTTAGCTTTAGTTTTGAAATGGACATGGATTGTAGTCTGGACCTTCTAATTTAACTACGTTCAGCCAAGTCTTTTCGGGCCAGCTCGTCGCCCTTATCATTCCCAGGTATGTCGTTGCCCTCGCACCCAGGTTATCTTGACGTCGTTATATTCAGCAAGATTAAGGACTTCCTTGCATTCTGACACTCCACTCCCCCAATACAGCGAGTACTTCAGCCTGGAAAACTGTCGCTGAGTTCGGAAGACTGAAAGTCGATTCAACCCCCCAGCTCTCGGCGATAATCCCAGCTACCACACTGCAGCTCATCTTAGAAAGTAATACCTCGTTTCTAGCCAACTCTTCCCTCGATTGGCAAGAATTTCTGTATCCATTTCCGAATCTTATTTCGGTGATCATGAAGTCTGTGTTTTGATATGCTTGCGAAGATACATATCTCATCAAGAATCGAACGATGCCCAGTTCGGTGTTCCCATTGCTTGCCTTGGGTCTCACCGTAATCTGAGTCTCCGTGTCATTGATGAACAATAATGAACCATCAATCGGTCTAGGATACCGTTCAGAGCGGTCGACGGGCACGAGCGCAATGCTCCCGTTCCTCCTGCACAAGTCGAGTGTTGTATCCTTGTTAGTTTTGTAATGTTGTAGGCCCTAGTGAGTGCCGGCCACCATACTAGAGCTTCGTAGGTTAATATTGGTCTTACTACTCCTTTATAGTTTTTGGGTGTAGTCCCCTTTCTTTCTTTGCCTCATTATTGCGCTTCCATGAGAGCTTCGGGTCTAGTATCACTTCTAGGTACTTCGCCTGCTCTGCTAGCTGTAGTTCGATGCCATCTACCTTGCACATGTTGTATAATGAGATCTTTAATCTCCTTGTGAATAGAATTAGTTCCGTTTTGCTTGGGTTAATCCAAGGACCTAATGTTACTTATAATGTCCGGTAAAGGATCTGACACTAGAAACACTACGTCGCTAGCGTATGCTACTGCTTTTACTCCCCCACAGTTGAGTTCCTTCAATATGTGGTTCATGTTTATTAGCCAGAGGTGTGCCGCTCTTCACTACTTCCGTGAGGTAAGTGCCACTAACTATAGTTAAATAGATTTGTTGTGAAGAAGTTGTACAAGAAAAGGTCGTACAAGCGTATAATCTTTTCATTTAGTTTCAATCGGTTGCATCCCACACTCCATTACGCAACGCCATAGCCTAAATCTTATATTGATGATGCCATTTTCACTCTGTGTAGGTTTAGGTTATTTATCGGAAATTATCAACTTTGTATTGATTCAGGAAATCATTGGTTAATGTTAGTAAATAGCCTATTTGTAATGGAAACCTAATTAACTTTTTTGTCGTGCACTCAACTGATTTGCACCGGCAATTCTATGCGATAATTAAAGCCATATGTGCCAGGGGTGACTTAGCACGAATTGATTAGCTGCATAACGGCAAACGGAAGTGTATTTTAAATCGTTGAAAATCGAGAAGCTTTTCCCTCACCGAAAACATTTCTTAATTTTTTTTTACTGTTTCTATTTTCGAACAAAAATTTGCGGGCAGGATGAATTAAAAAAGAATTAAAAGATAATAAGGATACATATACATATATAATAAAACAAACCTTTAATGTTCTTTTTTTTTTTATTTTGATAAAAAAGGTTATCTATTCGACTATGAGTACTGAGAAAACTCGATTGAAGTTTTCCTACTGGCCAAACCACCATAAATCGAATTTGTCAATAACTGAGTATGATTTTATGTTAGACAGCATTATTCTTGTTAAGAAAGCTGAAATATTCGCACGTTGCATGTCAGGAGTGCCACTGTAGACCTTAAATCCATTATATCTTTGTAGGGTATTATAGCTTAAGGCAGAAATTTGCCATGCAGTGGAGACATTTTCAACCCTATAAAGTATAGGTATCTATTTTTTAGAAGCATACACAGCCGAGTCGATCTCGCCATGTCCGTATGTCCGTTTTCTACGCAAACTTGTCTCTCAGTTTTTATGCTATCTGAATGGATATTTGCATATACCCGTATCGGACGCCTATATTATATAGCTGCCATAGTTTTTTACGATTTTAATGGTTGTTTAATGTTCTTTGATGGTTTATCAAAACCAAATAAATATATGCTATGTATAAATATATATCTTTTATATATCTACTGTTAGTTTCTATATTCAATTGACCAAATAGATCGACTCCTAATAATCCCATTGGAAACAGCAAGGGTAAACTTTCTTTCTTGTTTTTAATTACTTGCAATGCTTTTTCGCTTGGATCACTTTGTGCGCTCCTCCAGGTCCCGTACTCGGCATCCGCCATTTGCAGGCGTTGCTGCTTTTTCTGGCCATCGTCGTCAACTACACTGCACGGCTCAGCGTGAGTGTGGCCGTGGTGGCCATGACGGATGCAGCTACAACGAATCCTGACTTTCCGGTGAGTCTAATTCGCACAACGTAAGCATCGCAGAATTAATGACCGCCATATCGTCCGCAGGAGTACGAGTGGACGGGGGCGCAGAAGTCATACGTCCTGTCCAGCTTCTATTGGGGCTACATCGTCACCCAGTTCCCGGCCGGATTTCTGGTGCGGCGCTTCGGAGCTAAGGCGGTTCTGCTCATCCCCACGCTGGCCACGGCCGTCTTGAGTGGGCTCACGCCATATTGCGTCGCCTGGGGCGGCTGGCAGGCCTTCAGTGTGATACGCATTGTGGAGGGCTTGTTCCAGGGCCTAATCTTTCCATGCATACATGAACACTTGGCCAAGTGGTCGCCGCCGCAGGATCGAAACCGCTTGGGCGCCTTCGCTTAC
Source organism: Drosophila lini (assembly GCA_018905715.1). Classification (NCBI taxonomy): domain Eukaryota; kingdom Metazoa; phylum Arthropoda; class Insecta; order Diptera; family Drosophilidae; genus Drosophila; species Drosophila lini. The sequence continues at coordinate 12,865 of JAEIIL010014192.1, read as the reverse complement.
TCCGGTGCCGACTGCGGATCGGTCCTGGCCATGGCCAGCAGCGGACTCATTGCCAACGGCTCAATGGGCTGGCCGGGCATCTTCTACGTGTCGGCAGGCTCTTGTGGCCTCTGGTGCCTGCTCTGGTTGGCGCTCGGTGCGAACAACGCTCCCAGCAGCCGCTGGATTGGCATCAAAGAGCGCGAACACATCGAGCGGTCGATGAAGCGGCCGGAGGGATTCCACGCGCAGAAGATTCCGATCCCGTGGCGCGCCATCTGGACATCGGCACCCTTCTACGCCCTGCTGATTGTGCGCAGCGCCCAGGGTTGGGCTAACTCCACTATGCAGCTGCAGACGCCCTCCTACATGCACGGCGTCCTGGAGATGGACATCAAAAGCAACGCGCTTTACTCCGCCCTGCCCTTCCTGGCCATGTGGTGCATGTCCTACGTCTACCTTGTCTTTGCGGATGTGGCTATGTCGCGGCGCTGGATGTCGCTGACTACGCTGCGCAAGTCCATCAATACCGTCTCCTACTGGGGGCCGGCGGCGGCACTCATCGGGATCGGGTTTCTGGACAAGAGCCAGACCAGTCTGGCCATAGCTCTGATGACCATCAATGCGGGTCTGAATGCCGGCTCAGGCATTGGCAGCATTCTCACCATAATCGACATGTCGCCCAACCACTCAGGCATGCTGATGGCCATCGTCAATGGTATTGGCAACATATTTCCACTGCTGACACCGCTATTGGTGGGCGTTATAGTAACCGACCAGGTGAGTGAAAGCCTTGCAATCTTATTTCTTGCATAAACGCAGATTCCCGATTAAGTTTGTTTTAAGATTTGGGTTCCTAAAATGGTACTACATTTCGTTATTCCATTATTGAGCCTTGAAATATTATTTCAATTATACGCGGTAACCATAGATTACAAGGGTATTATAGCTCGGTGGAAATTACTTGTTGCAATAACTTTGTTTTGAAAATTGGCCTCAGTCTTCGCACAATATGAGGTCCAGTAACGAGGCTATAATATAGAATTTAAGTTTGACTGAAATCGGATAATAAACAAGACTCTGTATATTGAGCCCTGATTAATTTAAAATGTTCATTAATTTCAGTGTAATTATACAAAGTGAATTAACCATTTTTTTACTATTTGTTTTTGTAAATCTTTAAAGTGATGCAATACTGCAGCAAAATAATACCGAAATCTAGACCGTGATTTTCTCCAAACTAGTGTCGTTTCAGATTGAATTTCTTAAATGCCTAGCTCCTACTGATAAATATAAATACCTTTAAATTAATGTTTTTATTTATCGGACTAAAAAATGATTCTTTGCTGGTAAAAGTTAAGGTAGTGATTAACATTTGATTTTTTTTCCAGGGCTCCCGCAGCCAGTGGCAGATTGTGTTCGGCATGACCGCAGTGGTGTTCTTCTTTGGCAACCTGGTGTACCTCATCTGGGGCACCACGGACCAGCAGGCCTGGGATGCTGAGGATTTTCTGAAGCCACGTGATTCCGAATGCACTCAAAGTGGCCAACAAATGGATCTCAAGCCCAAGGCGGATACAAGGACTAAGACGGACTCCAAGACAACATGATTAGCGGCACAGAATTCGGGGATTGCTGCCGGCCACGCGTCGTATGCGCAATGTGTAAGGAATGGAAAGTTGATCTGGCCAGCTCTGATTAAACGAATTTTGCGCCGAGAAATTGCCATTTTAATTAAAAATTCTTAAAACGTTCCGCTGCCCGCGCTTGTATTTTAATTTCTTGTTTGTACGCATTTCTTTCGCTGGCCGCGGAAATTTAATAGAAAATTCTTACTATTCTTTGAATGAATTCATTTTCTATTTCTGCCCGCATTTGCATGCGAACGGCGCAGCGCAAGGACAAGCCTAGTCAAGGCAACAAGACTCCAGCTCCAGCTCACCAATCCAAGTCCAACCATCCCCATCGGAGCCCCTTTCCACTCACATTCCCAATCCCATCCCATCTCCATCTGCATGCTTATCCTTGTCCTCGTCCTGGGCAGTCAGTCAACGCCGAGCGGCGGCAGGCAAACAACAAGGAAAAAACTTTGCACACAAATCAGAAAAATGGACACTTGGTGGAATTTATGCACGAACGCGTGCACACAGTACGTCGCATGGCCATATTCGGTACGGTCTTGCGGTGGAATTGTTTGCCGGCAGGCTGTAGAAGGCAGCGGAGCCGATGTGCCGAGAGAGGGGGAGAGGGTGAGCGTTTGGCCGAAAGAGGCTTATGGCCAGCAAGTGGCTGCGGCGGCGTTTCTGGCCCAGGCCAAAACCAAAACCGAAACCAAAACGAAAATGTTTTTCAATTAAAAACGTTGTGGAGCGAGCACAAAAATTCATTTGAATTGCACCATCTCTGTCCCTGCCCTGTCCCTGTCCGTGTCCCTGTCCCTGAGTTCCTGGGATTGGGCGAACACTCCATGTACCCAACACACACCCTGCTTCGTACCCCGAAAATCCCGCCAAGCCGCGTCGCTTCAATGACAAGTCATAAATGGGCACTCGCCCCCAGAACCGGATGTCCACAGAACCGGTGGCCACACCGACCAAGTAGCAGACCACTCACCTGGAGCGGGTATCGGGGAACCATTATATCGATGCATTCACTGCATATAAAGGCATTTTTAAATCATGGAAATCGATGCAATCAGGCCATAAGCGGATATAGTTAAGATTCTTAGATGTACAATCTTTATGAGGATGCAATTTTTGAATTTTTTAGATTTTCTGGACTCTAGTGTCCAACTAATGCACCACGTGTAACAAAAGCAACGTAATTATAAAAAAATAATTTCAAGATTAAGGGGCGGTTTCTACTCTCCCTGTCAATGTGCCTGATAACTACCCAAAAAGATAATCAAAAGTAAAACTTTCCTAAAATTTATTTGAAAGAGAAAGAAAAATATAGTTCTGTTAACTACTTAGTTTATTATCGTTAATTGTTACTGTGAAGCATATAATTGTGATATAAGATACACCTCAACCTCAGGGTTATTTTAGTTATTGCAACTACTCATAACAGCTGTATTACCTCTTTATCTTTTTCACTATCGACTATCAGCCCTTTTTGTGAGCCGGTAAAGATTTACCAGGGATTCGGGTTTCTGTCAAAGCTTGCTGTCACATTTACGCAATAGAGTTCTGACCGCGAAATTATAAAAGAGACGATAGAAACCGACCGTAAACGGCAACATAATAATATAAATATTATTTCGCAAACAAATTTTATAAATTTGAAAAAAAATAAAGCTTTTTTCAGAAGTTAAAGCCGTAAAAGTGACACTACTTTGTGTGGAAGTGGTCAGACAAACGGACACGGAAGAATCGACAACCCTGCAATATCAGTTATCAGTAATTGATCACTAATTCATCAACACATAAGTTTGTGTTGGTAATTATTCATCGATGGTAGTCCATACAAATTACTGATAGAATTAATCATAGGCATATTCCAGGCTGTCATCAGTGAAAAATTCAATAATAATCAACACCTTTTCATCAACGTTTCATCTAAAAATCATCTACGATTCATCATTTTGTTTTTGTTAGAGTTTTTTATTTTAAAAATTGTATTCGCTGCCAACTGTATTATTATTTAGTTTGTAATTTTTAGTTTTAACTTTTATTTTCACCACAACACTTATTTTAGGTTTTTTCATAGAATTCCACTGTTTCAATATAATTCCAATGTCTTGGATGTGCATGTTCTTTTGTAAAACAAACTCACACGCGATAATTGTAGTTTTCTTAATAATTAAACTTTTCATTCACTTTGTTAGCTTCAATGTACTTTTACTAACTCCTTTAATAGTTAAATCGCAAAAGCACGCTTATATTTTTGAGAGATTGGAGAGCGCGAGGGAGTCGGTTTTGACACAATGATGACAGTGGCCTATTGATGGCATGTGGTACCCTGCATTACCTCTTAAAAATATATTTTTTGTAATACTGAAGCGTTTTAGCTGAACTAGAGATCTAGTTCGGCTCGATTTTATATCTGAGACGCCACTATGTATGTGAGGTCAAGTTCACTCACAGGTCAATATGACAAGGTTTGTCAGACGCGTTTCAATCGGTTTCCAACTCCTGATCTCGTCAGCTACGAAACTCCTTCCATTGGTGCATATTTAAAGAACAGTGTTAGAAATCCAGACTTCAAAATTACAATCACACTCAATCACAATCGCAACTATTGTTGGCTATGATGATGTTGAAGGGCCGCCGAGACTCGAAATATGTACATACATATGTATATAAAATCGACCCGAATTAGACCTCTAGTTTAGCGCAATCCCTTCATGATAAGAGGTATTATGTTGCTAAAACAAATATATATCAATATATGTTATTGTAATATTTTATAACAAATGGTGAACGATGATTATCCCTTTGACATAGGTATACATGCATATTGAATGACTGTAATGACATAATCGAAGTCAAGACGTTAGGAATGATATGACCGCAAGGGTTTCGATCCGAATGGAATCGCAACTTAAGTGCACTTTATTATTCGGGGGCTGGAAGGCACAGGAGGCAAAACTGCCAGGCTGCCGTTTTGTTGGTATATGATGTGCAGTTCAATACATTCAGTATGGAAAATTAATGATGATGTCGTGTGGTCAGGGCCCCAGCAATTAGATGCGTCAATACATAAATTGTCGGTTTACGATACATGTAATCTGGTTTCTTGGCGTGCATTGCAAAATTATAATTGAGCCAGCTGGCGGCGGGTGCTCGAACAATGGAGCAGCAGACTCAGGGCGACCGGTTGATGTATTTACGGTCCAGGCCGGGCAGTTCGTCTCAACATGTGCGCCCAAGAACAAAGTGGACATCAAGTGACGTCAAGCACAGCGATTGCTTGAAATTAAATTTATGCTCCACGCTTTCAATTGGGGCCCAAACCGGCTGGGCGGTTGACACAACAATAGCTGGAAATTAACAGCCACAAAAGAGACATTCGGCTTGTGGCCTACACAATATGCCCAGCGCCGGCTACGGCTCCGGCTCTGCCTCTGGCCCAGGACCCGGCACTGACTCTGCCTCCATTTGGCAGCCCGCCCGAGCCAGAGTGCGGGTCCGGCTCGAGCTCCGGCTCCGACTTCGGTTCAGGCGCCCTGCCTACGGGCGTAATAAGTCAATGTCATGTGTGGGGAGTGCTGTGCTGTCGCTGACACCGGAATTCGTTCGCTTTTTGGCCATTTTCTCCGCCGGAGTGCACGCTTAATTAATATTGCATAAGCGCAGGCGCCGGACCCAATCCGTTCGCAGCTGTTGCTCGCTGTTGCCCCATAATTATGGCCGGTCTCGGGTCCTGTTCCTCTGCTGCTGGCACGTTATTGTCCTGCCCACGAGCGTTGGAAATTTATGCATCGCTTTCTTTTGTACCCGGCTCCCGAAGCGCTTTCATGTTTATCGAGTGCATTGAGTGATGTTGTTTTTGCCCCTGCGAAAAGAACAAAATGCCCATCAGCGGAAAAAGGCAAATATTGGTCAATTTACAGGCTTGGTATGTAGGTATATGGGCATGGTTAAATGACCCCTTTGCATTTGTAGTGGATTAACTTTCAGTTATTTACCCCGCTGTACCAAGCATCAAAGTTCATGTATACTTAAGAGATTTTTGGAAAACAAGCGACTTGGAAGCGTTGTACTGATATTTAATTGCTAAGCATTATGTTGATTAAAGTTTACTCAGGACTAAATATTAACAAATAATCTAACGAATCCCTACCATTGAATAATGCAATTATATACTTTAAAGTAAATGTGTGAAGGGGTTACTTAACACGGGACATTTCTTTTCCGTTACAATTGCCTATAGTACTTTTTAAAATCTTCTAAATTACTGCAGATTTTAAACAAAAGAAAAAGTTCGTCTTTGCATTTTTTTCGATTAAAGTTTGTACTTCATCCTGCAGCTGCAAAATATTATATAGATATAAGAAAAATTATAATGAGACTTGGAGTTTATTTTCCTAAGCAAAAAACTATTTTTTGTCAGGTAAACCATGCGTAAAATGGGTAATTGACACAAAGAAGTATCGAAACATATTATCTTTAATAAGGAACCAGGGGTATAATAGAACAAACTATTCTCTTGAATTCATAAATATTTCTTTTATGCAGTTTTCTAAATACTTGAGTAATTTTGGTAGCTAAACATACATAGGAGCATTAAGCATTGCGGTTTTTTAAAACTACTTCTAAATCGCTGCAATCTGTACTAAATGCACACCAGCAGCATATATATGCTCACGTCAATGTAACTATTATTTAATAAGTAAAAAATCTATCTCTTGAATACACACTCTGTAACTGTTCAATCCCTCTGCTTGCATATCCTAAAATTGTACAAATGCGCACGAGCAAGTCAAACCAATTGTTTTTCTTAATAGTTTATATTTTGATATTCATCGTAAAAGTAACGACAACATTTAAATCAAGTTCAATTTATGGAAAAGTGAGATATACAGCACAAACATATTATTGGCAAAAATTAAATTGAAGTGGAGCAACAACAAAAGTTTCGAAATAAATTGGACATCAGACAGCGACTAACGAGAAATCTATTTCATATTAATAATGCACAAAGCAAGCAGTGATATGGAATCGCTCGGGCTAGATTTGTAATCCAAAAAGGATGCCTCGCCCTTCGTTTTGCGAGTCAGTTTCAAAGCTTTTGGAATATTTAAAAGGTATTTAATACATTATTCTTTATGCTCGGCTGGCTTTAATCAGTGTTGTCTCTGACACCGTTTTGTTTGAGTTTGCATTTGCATTTACATTTGAATTCCACTCTCACTGCATCCATTTGTCTCTGTCTCTGTCCGGTTGCCCCAGCAACCCGGCCACCCGGCCACCTCTGTATCCACGGAATCGACGTTGTCTGACCTTGTTTCTGGGTCTGAGCCTGTTGCCACCTTTGCCCATATGGCTTACATGGATGAGTGCAGAATATCGTAGCCCAGCCGTGTTGCAAAGAAAACACTTTTGCCATTGTTAATGCTCCGACTGCAAATTCTGTCGACTTGTCGCTATCGTTGCCATTGCCGTTGTCGTTGTCGTTGGCAACCGGAGTGCTGGGAGGAATTTTTAGAATTCATTGAATTTTAAAACATAACAATAAAGCACTCAAGATGTGCGATGTGCCAAAGCAAACCAAAGGTATGCCGGGCGCACACTGCAGCCCATGGAAATGGGAGAGTATATATGTACATACGTATACGTACTAAGTGTACCCTGTCGTTGCTTTTGGGTCCGGACTGCGGACTACGGACTACGGACTACGGATTGCGGCGCAGGCAACGAGCTTGAAAATTGCGCGGAAATTTTCAGCAAGTTTTCCCCGCTTTTCGCCGCTGAGGGGGAATCACATTTGTAATGAATTGCAGCTGTTGCATAGATGCTGCAGCGAGGAATGCTTTGCCGGGATTTGCGATTCATTGGCGTGTGTATCCTGCTGAGCGGGTGTGTGTGTGCGTATGGGTGCGTGTCTTGGGTCTGCTAAACATTTTTTGCAAATTTAATTCGCGGCCATAAACGCATTAACAGCTAAACAAAACTGCGCTGAGCTCAGCAGAGTTGATCCACTGCTCCTTCCTCTATGGCAGCAGCTTCAATTTATTCAAGGCTCCTTCAGCACACCCCTAGTGCCCCTTTGCCACCCAGGGACCCAAATACGTTTACAGCAATAAACGTGTTGATTTATTGATTTTGCACGTCGCATAATTTACTTTACCTGCATGATGGCATCAAAAAAGGGGGCGACTACAACAACGGCGACAAGTGGAGACCCAGCAGCAATGACAGCGACGATGACAACGACAACACTGGCGCGCTGAGCAAATAAAAATCCTGGGCTCCTGTTTATTTCTCAGCTTGTACGAACGTGTGTTGCTTGCATTTTGCATTTTCCATTTGCCATTTCCCATTTCACTTTCTTTTTTTCGGTGGTATGATTGTATATCTTGTTGTCAACCCTCGCAGCGCCCTTCCCCGCCGACCTCCTTCGCCCGTCTGCCTGCCAGCCTGATTGTCATCTTTCTACCCCCTCGGTTGTTAAGCCGGAGTTGCTACTTTTTTGCACCTACCTATCAGATGGAAGCGGCAACACTAACAGCAGCAGCAGCAGCAGCAGCAACGGCACGGAAAGCGGCGGCAACAATGGACAGGCAGACGCCATGCCGTGCGCCATTTTCGAGTTGTTTCTTGCAACGGAAACGGGAGCGGTTTTCGTATGCATGTGTGCGTCTACCAGCACAAACAAACAGACGTGTCGGTGTGCGCCCCATGCATCTGTGTGCGGTGCCGTGACGGCAACCCAGGACACCCGCACCCGCACCTGCGCCGCAACTCTCCATAGACTCCTTTCAGGGGCCGACAATATGAAATGTGTGGCTGCGACTCTGGCAGATTTCTTGTATGCCTCCTGATTCGCTTACAGGGACTGCCAAAAGTGTGTGTTTTCTGCTCTTTGAAAATGTGTCTGCCATCATGAATAATGTGCCCACAGTCCACATATTTTCTGTGCGTGTAAATACATTCGTTTGAGCAACAATCAGTGGTTACAAACCGCACAAGCCAGGGGTAGTGGAGGGGATCCATTAAGTAATATACAACATTTACGGGACATGACAGGAAGCTAGTTTTGGGAAGCCTAGGCTTAACATATATACCGTTGCAACTTATATTTTGAGCATTTCAGTAAGAGGGTTGGGGTTTTAAAAGCACTAAAAATGGGTCAGCAATAAGTCCACAAAATTACATATCCCAAAAGAACCCAAAGTTACTCTGAATTCTAAACCTAACTAACAGCATTGCAAAGATTTTAAAGAGTTTTGAACAATAGTGATTTCTGGAGCACTTTAGGTTATTATTATTGTTTCTAAAACCCTTAAGTTTTTGCCATGCTTCCACACTATCATATAAATGTTTCTTAATATTAAATATACAATTAGATTTTCAATATGAGAAGTTAGTTTGAGTACAACAAAGCGAGAATTCTCGGACATGGCTAGATCAAATCGGCCGTTGAAACTAACAAGACTTTTTAAAGCGACGGAAATGAATCATATTATAATAAACCTCTGTAAAAAAAAAGAAATGTACATTATTTAAGATAATAGAACTTATTGATTTTAGTCGTCCGATTTTCATAAATGGCCTTATCGATTGTTGTAAGAGTAGTTAAAAGACTATCAGCAAAGTTTCATTCAGATATCTTCAAAACTGAGGGACTAGTTCGACTAGATCGACTTGTATGTGGATGCTGATCAAGAATATATACATATACCTTTAGGAAACATCTTCTTCTCCGACTAAAAGTATAATACCGAGGAGGGTATAAAATAAAAACTATACTTATCCAGACTATAAGAAGGCTCTACAAAGTTAAACCCTGGAGGGAACAAGTTTATTAAAATTAAGGTGTGTTTATTCTTAATTCTATCTTTTGTCCCTATTTGCAAGATGTGTATGAAAAATACCTACAATTTTACAATTCGCAATACTCGATATTTTTTAAAAAGGATATATAAACAATAGAATTCATTTTTTTTAAGAATGAAAAGTGACAAGAAACTATCAAGAGATTCAGCTTCAATTTCCAAGGCAGCTCGAACTCTTTATTTTTGGCAACTACTGTTTCGGGCAGGGGACTTTGTGATCCCGATGATTGTTTATGTGCTTGCTTCTGCATACATTTGCTGTAGCCACCTGGCACCCCTCTCTCCACACTCAATGAATCGCTCGATTTTGCTGTGCTCGAGGGTATGTTAAATAAATTTGCATACTTTAGGTCGTCGTTAGTTCGGCAAAAGCTCAATTTTCTATGCAAAAGTGCAGCTTTGATGATGAAAAAAGGGAAACGAATTACGATGCCAGAAGGAAGATGGAGACAACAGGAGAATTAAGCTGCGGGATTGTTGGAAAGTTGTGTTTAATGTGAATGTGTTTGCCTGTGGCTCGGGAGATGGCAACATGCTAATGAAGCATTTGTTGCACACAATATTCCTGTGGCTCTTCTGTTATGAATGGTCGAAGCCGGTGCAAAAACGGTGACTGGGACCTGATTTATAACGCAGCCAAGTGGCCAAGTGGCCAGGTGAGGGCATCTTTTTTCGCCCAAAATCTAAGCATTCTGCAACTCTTTTCCCGGGTATCTCGCTTTGTTTTTCCGTCCACGGCCTTAATGGCGCATTTAAGCGCAACCGCAGCCCGTAACAACATCAACTGTAACAATCCTGACTTGCATATATGCACTTTATGTACTGGCCACGTGTGTGCGTTTGTGTGTGGGGATACAGGACACGGGTGTGTGCCAGGGCTTGTGCGGCTTGTTCGCAGGAGCAGCCACGGTTCGGTTAAAATGCCGGGACACACGCTTGCGCAAAATTTTATGATAGTATTTTGGTGTAATGGCTTACCGCATTGTAGCTTCTCCCACTGCTGCTGCTGCCGCGGCTGCTACTGCCTGTTTCTGTAATCTAGTGCTGAAATATGGTTTTAAGGTAGATTCAAGGCAATTTACCATATTGGCCGCAATACAATTTCCGCTGAGCAACACCAACGGCGGCGGTATGGCGACGGCAATGCCGCATAAGGCCACATAAATAGCCGACAGCAGCAACAACAACCGCAGAAGGACAACAACTGCAATGGCAGCGACATGTGTATTTAAATTCGCTGCGGCTTATGTTATTTGTCTTTGTGCCGAGTATTGTTGTTATTATCACAGCGGCGCTGCAGCAACAACGAAAACACGCAGAGCAATTTACTTATGATAATAAGCACCAGATATATGCGTATACGCGTTTATAATGCCTTAATCTGTCGGCTGTAGTAATTCATTCCACAAGCATGCGATGGGGCACTGTGGCAACCGCGGACCTACGTACATATGTATGTACACCAAGAGGTATGGTGGCAAACTGGAAAGTGGAATATCTTAATTTGAACGTATGCAAGTATGTAGCGCCGAATTTAAATTTAGACTCCATTTTAGCGTGTTTTGAGCTTGTAAACAGATTGAATTCTGTTGTGACAACATTAATAGATACATTTTTATACATTTTAGATTTTTGTTGTTTTTCTTCATTTATTATTATTATTCGGGATAATAAATTACAAGCACAACAAAAAGGAGCAGCATAATGGACACAGCTCATAGAAAATGCATCAATAGCATGGAGTACCCATAGGATACAAGGATATTATAGCTTATTGCCAACTGAGAATGAGTCTCTGACCACGAAGTATAAATTCTTGTTCGCCATTACCAGCAGAGTCGATCTTTCCACACCAGTCCGCCCAACTTTCTGTCTGTGAATTTGTCTTTAAAGTAAAGAGGGTTTCAGAGATTTCAGAAACGAAAGTATAGGTAAAATCTTCTTTTAAACATGGGAGATTCTGGGTATGCAACACCTACTTTTGTATTGGCAACACCAATGGGTGTTGCTCAACCTGTTTCTAGCAACATGTGACGATCCGTCAGTGTTCGGGTGGCACAGGAACAGTCAGGATTCGCCTCAGAAATTTCTTATGGTCAGGTATGGTTGCTAAAAGAGAGTTCGACACGGTCCAAGAGTATATGTTGTGGGAAACTACACTTTAATTGTTACACTTTAATTGTTCATTGAAGGTTTACAGTAAGATTCGTAATGTGATCTCTGATGTGTGATTTCACCCTTGGTGAGCAGTTTCTCACATTGAATGCAGCATATTCATTTCTCTTTTTTGTTTATATGTATTCAAATATTTATTTCATTAAGTTTCTAATTAGTTTTTTGCTTATTTCCTAAAGTTTATATTCTCATTATTAATTGTGCGCGTCTCCCCTTTCGGAGTTGTTGTGATGTTTAACTGTTACGTAGTTTCCCCGGTTTGAGATCACGCGCCAGGTCACCGGTCCGTCCTTTTTGAGGTGGCTGTGTAGCTTCTTATTGCCCAGTTTCCTGCCTATTTCCTCTATTGGACCAGTATGGACCAGTCTAGCTTGTTCTTCTCCGTAGGGAGCTCCAGAATATCCCGGTCGGGTGAGGCTCGAGGATGCTCGAGGATGCGTGACAGTGGCACAAGGCGGCGGGGTGGCCCTGACTGGTTTTATCTCTAGCTCTAGTTCTCCGCATCTCAGCGTGCTGTGTGCCTCGGCTAGGAAGTCTATACCCAATAGAATTATACCTGCGACTTCCGTCATTATTATGAAGGTTATGTTGAACGAGTTTCCTCCAAACCGGATCTCCGCCGAAAATCTTCTTACTATTCTGTATCTTGATCCATTGGCGAGCGTTATTTCCGCTCGGGTACCAGTCCCCTTGCCCCTTTCTCTCAGGTCGAGGAATCTTCTTTTGCTTACTGTCTTACTTTCTATTCGTATCCTGGCTATTATCTGAAATCCTACTGTTTTTTCGCATACCCTGCTTTGTATAGTGACCTGCAACAAGAGGAGGTTTGGGAACCGTGAGAGACAATTGGGATTGGTGAACCAAATAGTGGGTGGCGTGACCCTGAAGTCAACCGTTGCCCTTAAAGACAGTTACCGATCTGTGAACCGATCCGTGACCCTTAAGGCTCCCGAAAAGTGTGGTTAAGGGTCATGTCCGGCCAAAAAGCTACTTTCGCGACTGACTTTCGCGGATACTAAGTGAAGTTGCAAGGGCTGCGGCTCGCTTTATATAGGCCCTTTCTTGTTCATATCTTATATCTCTAATTCTCCATATTATTTCTTAATTCTCTGTTGTTTGTGACGCGCAGACGCGCACAAATATATATATAAAATATAAAATAAGGATAATAGTGGATTATACAATAGAAAACTATGAATATTGAATATGGAA
>JAEIIL010014191.1:0-11657 GCA_018905715.1 Drosophila lini | reverse complement strand
CTTCACTGCGTTGCAAACTTCTGACTGAAATTATAATACCCTGCAAGGGTATAATAAAGCACAGAGTGGTAAAAGAAATAACAGTTACCCAGAGATAGAGAGTGTAATTTAACGTCATTCGGATATATCTTTAAAATCACACATATAAAATTATGCCAATCGGAAATTAAAATTAACGTTGAGTTAGTGGATTAACCAAACCGAAACTGAAAATCGATTAGTTTTTAAGGCATTAAGACTACTACACAGAACAAAAATATAAATAACAAAAATATACAAAAAATAGTTTATAAATTTATTATAAAATACCTTTTAAAATTTAACAAGAAAATAATTTGCTTTTACTCCAAATCGCAGATTCTAAGAACTCCCTCTCCGCAGTGGCCTTGCATTGCTTTTGGAAAATGCTAATTATTTCGTTTTTGTAAAATGGTAAAGTCAGCGCTATAAAAACAATATAAATTTATGTATATCAACTTAAAAGCAGTTTAAAAAAGAATGTATCCAAAAGTCTTGCCTTGATTATATCAAAAAATAAATTAAATTGATATTTATATTAGCTTTTTTTTATTTTTTTTGTCAGTGCATGTGAATGTGGATGGTCAGTTGTCGAATCGATTTTCCATCAACTTTGACGGTTATTCAATAAAAAATTACTTTATTTTGTAATTAAATCGTTCACCGGGCCTGGACCTACAGCTGCTCCTGCCTTCTCCTGCCACCCACCCATCTCTTTCGGTGGGCTCCCAGTCAGCTGTGCTCCGGCATGATGGGTGATGCTCTGCCTCCTTCGATATGCTGCGGCAACTGTACTCCATCGTTTTGTTAGGAAATCGCTTGGGTTGCATTTTAAAATGCAATTTGTTAGCATGACTTTGTTGTTATTGTTGTCATTATTCGCCCTGCCTCCTCCCCGTGCTGGAGCTCTCTATCTCTGGTGGCTGGCACATAAATCACGGCAATTTATTTATGACACTATTTACAGGAAGCCAAGGGACCGGGCGGAAGAGGGCGGGACGACTTGGAGGGGTTGACAACAGCTGGTAGTTGCCGCTCCATTCGTTCGGTCGGTCTCCACGTGCACTCTACTTAAATAACAATTTCAATATATTGAAATTTACTTTGTCACATGAAAGCTAAACAGCTTGAACTCTGCGGCGAGGCGCAGTCATGACGAAGGAGATCTGTGATGGCATTGGCACTGGCACCCATACGGCCACGCCTCCGAGCGCCACCCGTCCTTGGGTGATGGTTGATGGGTTTCCCCCACTTGCCTCGTGTATGTAGGTATTGGAAAAGTGCTACCGTTGCACGCTTTCATTTTATGCTATTTACATTTTTATATTTTTGCTCTACGACACACCGCAAACAATTTTTACTGCCCCTTTCGGTGAGAGAGGGTATAAATGGTTAGTCATTAGGTTTGTGACATTAAGGTATTAAAAAAAAATTACTAAACTGCTTAGCTGATTGTGCATTAATTTTGTTTTTGATTACCGTATATTTAAAGGTAATTAATTAATATTTGTACTTCCCGAATATAGTTTCCAGCTTCTTCTTATATTTGCAACTAAAAAAAACTACAAAAATAATTAGCATAAAATTTTTATTATTTCCAAAAACAAAACAAACAAAATATCATAAATAAATTTTCTGTTCTCCTTAAAACAAAATCTAAACATCATTAGAAAAGTTGATGGTAAATATTCTCCAAAGGGTATTTCCTCTTCATCATATTAGATCTCTCATTTTGCTTACGTTTTATTTTTCTTTTTACAATTTGTTTTTCAATTTTGTTATGTTCTCTCCTCCCCCTGGAAGGCCGTACCTTTTTCAGTTTTTGTACCCATTCAGGCACTGTCTGCAGTTTTTAACATACAAGACTCCATCGTGGCCAGTGCCAGGAAGGAGCTTGGGTAATGGCGGGGAGCAGAATGGAGCGGAGTGGCGTGGAGTGGGCTGTGGTGGGTGAATCGTGTTGCCGGCATGGGGTCGGCATCCTCTCAAAAAGACATCAGGTGCTGCACGTTGTGCAGCAGCTTATCTCAAATGATTTATAAACTACCAACAGTGGCGAGGCCAAAGCCATTGTCATTGCATAAAATATGCTAACAATACAGCAACAGCAGCTGGGGGATCCGAAAGGAAGAATTCAAACAGAGACGAGATGAGGAGGAGATGAAAGTGGTAGGCTCGTCGGAGCATACGATTGATGTGGTTGTTGTTCAGCGGACACAGGATCAAGATCCTTAAAGCAAAAGATCCTTAAAAAACAGAGGAAGAAGTTTATATTAACACTTATAGGGGGAACATTTTTAGATGGTTAAAGAATACATGAAAGAAAAAATAATTTTATTTAAAACTCCATAAGTGCCTTATCCTTTTAACTCTTAAAATTACATTAGGCAACAGAAAAAGCTGTTTCTATAGACAAGGAATTATTTATGTTATTCAATTCGGGGTCATATACAAGGCAAAAAGGACTCGTGCCAGAAGAAACAGGCAGTGCTAAACAAGTGAAGCGTCATCAGGTAAATTTACCTCAACCAAGCCTAGCACTCCTACCCCCTTCCACTATGTAATTGTTACCGAATTTTAATAAAAATCATTTTCATGACGAAGCTCCTGGCACCCAGCAGCCTCCTGTGAAACATAATGCCCTGTCAAATGTATTTCAAAGGACCTGAGTTGGTTGCCGTTCGAGATGCCCCCCACCAGTCACAGCTCCTGTTCCTGCACAGTGTTCTTTCTCCCTTCTTCCATTCCGAGATGCTGATGCAGGCGATGAAGTCCTTGTTGCCGATACGGGCTTCGAATTACCCAAAAGAAAATGGCGACAAAAGTACATTTCCACACACAAACTCGACAAAAAATGGAAATCCAAAACAAGTCAGCAGGACTCGTAAGGCAGTCTTGTATTTATTTCCTTTTTTACTGAAATGAAAGTCAGTTAATTTGATTTGAAAATGTAGAATGCTCAGTTGACAAAGTAGGCTCAGAACTCAGCCGGAAGCGAAGAGGCCACTAAACATGTTGCCATTGTTGCTCAGGTAACGTCCTAAGAGAGAGATACATATTTTTATGTATATATTTTTTTAATCTACAGGAACATGGCCCTTCTTTAGTATGTTTTTAGTAAGCTCAACATTCTTTTTACTCTTCATTTATAACACATGACATTTAATGGAACATACCATTGCAGTCTAAAATATATTGTACCTACACTAAAGTAGAACCGCCCACTCACAAATTTCCATTTCAACTAATAACGTTCAACAAATTTGCAAATCCACTTAATTAAATTAGTGTTCTGTCTCTGGCTAATTTATGTCAGCACTCGTTGTTCGATTTGAAAGCTTCGTAAATTACAATTGAGTATTAATTGATTTCGAGCTTCAAGTACAGAGAGCACTCGCATGACTGATAAATGCATTTTTGGTCTGCATTAACCCATTGCAAATTATCTCTACAAACAGACAAATAACATATGTACATATTTGTGAATGCATAAATGCCAGTTGAAATGGCATCATATTGGAATTGGAATAAATTCGCCAAAGGAATTATTATGATGGAAATAGAGATGTTGGCCGTGGCACGAAGGGAGGTTTGACCGAGGCAGGGAGGCCTGCAGTCGGATAAATTGAAGCCATTGCAATTGTTATTTCAATTAATTTTCAATTAAAAATGGGTTTAATATTACATAATCGGGATGTCCAGACAGGGAATGGACGGCTTCGTAGAATGGGGAAAACTATGGGACTTGGCAGGGAGGAGAAAAATTCTTGTCGGAAAATTACAGCAAGTATAGTGTATGTACGTGTACTCTACCATATCACGTAATAAGCCACATTCTTTTTTAAGCAAATGCATAACGGGTTAACATCACATTAACCCTACAATTGCCCGTCCTTACACATGTTGGCCAGCTGGAATGAAGCCAGAACTGACCACAACAATGGACTTTGCTTTATTATGCAGAAGCACGACAATAAAATGTAAAGAGGCTGCACAATGCGAGAAGAAGGGGAAGTTTCAATGGCGGATGCCAGGTCCAACTGGATAAGTGAAGAAGAATTGCGGCTGGGATATTCTTTATCGTTCCCGTGCAGGCTTGAGCTGACAGTGTCGAAAGCTACAGCTGGCAGAGACGTAGTGTGACAGCAGATGCGAAACTTCCACCAGATTCCCAAGTCCGGAGAATACTTTGACCCAGTCACCTTGTTTGTGCAGCATTCATAGCAGATCACGATACTCATAATGCGTCCACCTTTAATGGCGTCCGCATCCTGACGAAGACCCAATGTGACGCAAACCACAATGCCAGAGCTCTGAGCCTGCAGTCAGCTCAGGGTCCCCGGGATATCGCAGATCCTGCCGGCTGCTTCTTTCTCCTTTCTCCTCCTGATTTTCGCAAATTTCGCCCAGCATCGCATATTTCAGTTGTCATTTTTGCTGTTTTGTCAGTTCTGCTTTTGCCACAACTGGCGATGCAAAGTGGGCGGCGCGCGGAGGGTCCTTGAGTCCCTGTATCTCTGTGTCCATTGCAGCGGCATTTCCGCTGGCAGGCAACGCAGCTGCGGTGGCAACTGCCACAAACAATTTTGACATTGCCGTGCAGAGTTTCGGAGTGCAAGCCTCGGGCCGGCGAGCGGTGCCGCCAGTGCTTCGGACAGGATGTGCAAGGATATTGTGAAATCAACGTAATGGCGGAACATTAACATGGCTGCTCAGAGAGGCAAGGCACGCGAAATCTGCAAAAAGAAGGGCTATCCCGGCACAGGTAGAAATTACCGGGCCTTTGCTCCCTTTTTTTGATAAGCCTAGCAGGATATATGCCCTAGTTTCCCATATGAAAACCATTTACCAGACTAATATTTTAAAAGAATTAAATAGTTTTTGTAAGTTTAGGAATAGAAAATAAATAAAACTCTAGACGTTTTGCCAAAAATTAAATTATAAACATAGTTAATTATAGATTCCGATTGAGATTTCCCTTCGAAACGATATCCTTTCATGAAATTTGGTTACAAAGCTCACCAGAGTTTTTCTGCGTCCTTACCTGTCACTCTTCTGCATTTTTCAATGCGCTGCAAAGTTTTTAATTGAAAGTTGTAAGCCTTAATTGGTGGTGGCCCAGTGCCGCGCCTCTAGCGCTTGTTACACGATTTCCTTTTTGCCAGCCCTGCGATTCTCTGTGATGATGGAGCTCATCTAGACCGCCGACGCCGGCAGTGGCTTTTACAGCCACGAAAGTGTGTTGGCTTATGGAAAGCTCTTCAGCGCCGCGTATTGTGGAGTGAAAGGCAAATTTACCTTTTCGGTCCAGGTATAAAATAATTATAATTTGCAAATTTCCCCGTTAGCTCGGAGGTTGTTTAATTTTGTGTGCAAATTGCTAAAAGTTCGCTAAGTCGCGCCGCCATTGCTGAATTATTCTTTTTTGATTTTTTTGTACAGTCCATTTTTTGCGTTTTTACTGCCCGGGGTGTGGAAATCTGTGGAAACGGGAAACGCATTCCCGAACATTTATTTTTTGTGGCATTTATTTTAATTAAATGAGTTCACAGCTCTTGTGCCGAGCCGCACTGTACGTTGTAGTGTAATAATAACAATATATAAAACTGTTGCTGTTCCGCAACAGAACATCAGAACACCAACAACGTAAACAACTTTTAATAACCAATGATGGCGACGGTAGCCGAGAGGGGAATGGAATTATTAAAAATTGTCTTTTACTCATTTGCAGGTTTGCAAATGCCCTTTTTTGTGAGTTTTATATTCTTGTTACTTACTATTTTATTAAAGGGGCCTGATTTTTTCGTTGTTTAAAAAAAAATTAAATAATAATAATAAAAATAATATTAAAACAAAGCAGTATGTAACCAACTAAGACCGATGGAGATAAAAAATATATGGCATGTTTCAACCGAATGTTCTTGATTGTTTATGTTTTTATACTCTTGCATAGCACTTCAATTTTATTTAATACACAAAAACTTGTCACACGAAATGATGGCTATCTATAACACTGTAAAATATATTCTGTTATCTAAAGATTGCTTTTATTGAAGCCAAACGACATCTTAAGATAAAATAGTCGGACATCAGGATAAATTTCTTAAATGGTAAAATAAGGTATTAAACCCTCTGCAAGGGTATAATTATTCATTATTTTCAGACGAACATATGTAAAAAGTGCATTCACTTGAAAGTACAGTTGCGGAGAAGATAATATCACTAAAGGAAGCATCAGAGATTTTAATTTATTCAAATTTTATTTATCGAATACAACTTTTACTTTTTTAATTTCTCTCTCAATTAGTTAGGTTTCTTTAACAACAAACCTTATTCCTGAAATTATTTTGTAGAAATTAAGTATTTTATATAAGGAATTTTATTGAATTTTGAAATAAAATATTTATAAGATTTATATTTATAAAAACTTTAGGCCTTCGATGCTATTATTTCTTCCAAATCTGTATTTACATATGTATGTACTTATACGCTTACTTTCGTGTTGATGTGAGAAGAGAAGGATTTCAGTTTTTAATTAAATTGTTATTGAAGTGCGTCGCAATAAACGGAAATGCTCAGACGTTTAAATGCAAACGACATGAAAAAAATAAACAGATGACCCACAAAGAACCGCGCCAACCTTCTGATGACCCCATATCAGACTTCTTTAATAAAAAATAAGTCCTCCTCAATGATAAATATACCGCTTTTAATATATTTAAAAATTAAATTCTCAGGACTCTCACCAAGTCCCCATTCGGTTTTTTTTCGGATCGTAAAAACAGAGAATAATATAAAAATTTTAAAGAACAGACACTATTGAGATTAACCTACTTAAAAAAATAACCTTGCCTTTGTGTTCCCTTCACGTTTGAAATAATTTTCACAAAATGTCAGACTACTTTTATTGAGGCCCCTTTTCAAAATTAAAAATTTTAGAATATGCTTTCCTTTTAATGATTCTTGGGCACGGCATCCTTTTAAGATATTAGCTGCACACTGGCGGAGTTTTCAAATTGCAATTTTGGTACCCATTTAAATGGCGACAGCGCCAAAGCGAAAACCCGAAGGCGAAGGTAAATACTAAAAAACATCACAGACAACGCTAAAACACCACGCCTTCCGCCAGTCATCGGAGCCAGCTCATCTCAAGACCTCGTCACTGACCAGAACTCGGGTCGTCGCCAGGAGCAAAAGGTATACACCTTTGCCGACCGGCCGCAACAAAGGACATCGTCGGCTACTGGGAACATAGCCAAGGCCGAGGACAAGTCCAAGCCACAGAAAACCATTCTCGAGGAGCATGGCATCATTCTGGGAAAGGTGATAGGCACGGGGAACTACGCCAAGGTCAAGATCGGTTTCTCCGAAGAATACGGCAAGCGGGTGGCAGTGAAAATCATCTCAAAGGTCAAGGCTCCATCAGAGTACACGCAAAAGTTCCTGCCGCGCGAGATCGAAGCAGTTAAGGGTCTACACCATGAGAACCTGATTACCTTTTACCAGAGTATCGAGACCAGTCACAGGTGAGTCTGGGATCCTAAAAAGGATCCAACTGCAAAGACCTCTCCTTCCTGACTCCGTGATTAAACGACATCCACAGGGTTTACCTGATTATGCAGCTGGCGGAGAATGGAACCCTGCTGGACTATGTGCGGGAACGAAAGTTCCTGGATGAACCGCAGTCGCGGACGCTGTTCAAACAGCTAATCAGTGCAGTTGAGTATATCCACAGCAAGGGTGTAGTGCATCGCGACATCAAGTGCGAGAACCTGCTGTTGGACGAGAACTGGAACCTGAAACTCATCGATTTTGGGTTTGCACGCAAGGACACCCGAACTTCCGACAACCAAGTGATCCTTTCGAAGACCTTCTGCGGCAGCTACGCCTATGCCAGCCCTGAGATTCTGAAGGGTAAGTCTTCAGTCCACATTAGGCACTATTTTGAATTACCTTTTGATTTCATCAGGCGTGGCCTACGATCCCTTCATGTCGGACATCTGGGCCAGCGGCGTCGTCTGCTATGCGATGGTATTTGGGCGACTACCCTACGACGGCTCCAATGTGCACATCCTGCTGAAACGCATCAACCAATCGCTGGTCTTCCCCAAGACGCCAGTAGCCTCCAGCGAGTGCAAGCACATGATCATGCATATCCTTGCTCCAGTCAAGATTCGATACAATATTCCACAGGTGAAGGAAGACCCTTGGTACTCCCTAAAGTGAATTCTCTGGACTAGTTTCATGATTTCATGGGTTTAAATTATAAAAGTTTTTTTTTAATTTAATAAATTACAAGTTTAGAAGAGAAAAGAGTTATATTTATTGGTTTTCTTCAGAAATTAAAATCGTAAATGTTTCTTTCTACTTTATTTCTTAAACATTTATTTAAATTTTAATTTTAATTTTAATTAAGCTTTGGGAACCGGGTATCTCACTGTCGAGCACTCTTAACATTGTTAGCTTTTTTTCTTGTTTTAATTATTTAGCTGTCTTTTATTATATTTTATTTTTTTATGACTTTAAATGACTAAATTTATCCTATACATGTTTAATAGTTAAGTTAATCAAAAATAATAATTTGATAGAAGAAATTGCTATACTAAACTGTAAGGCTTTTCGACCATTCCGCATATTATATTTTAATGTTCTTGTGTCTGTCTGGAAAATATTAATGGTACAAGAAATAGTCCTAGAGAAGTCCTAGAGCCACCGCCACCCTTAGTTACTTTGAACCAGTTCTCGCACCGGTTGAGTTGGCAGCTCCAGCCCTGTTGTCCGGTTACGTTGCCAACGGCAGCCAAAACAACAAACCGAAAACTTCAGGCTGGCTGTCAATCGAAATCCACTCGGCTAGAAGGTATCATTTAGGCATCAAGCTTGATGAATTGATGGCGGAGGTGCACATAATCGGACAGATATTGAAAGCAGTTGACTTCGCCGAGCCGCACCTGTACTGCAAGTGGAGTCTGCAGAGCGGTAAGTGCGGCACAATGCACATGGAAATGATTCTATCTCTCAATGTCTCACTCTCGGAAGGTAACGCCTGGCGCCTAGTTCAGGGCGAGGTGCAGGGTCAGAGTCACGTGGGCTCGCACCGGCTTCAGAACTGCTCTGACTTCGCCCAGCCGTTAGACATCCATCTGAGTGCCGCATCTGTCCTCGGCTGGCCAAGGTTGCTGGTGGAGGTGTACGCTGTCAACGTCCTGCAGCAGTCCTGGCCGGTGGGTTACGGCTTTGTGCACGTGCCAACCACACCCGGGTCACATCGCCTGGAGATCAGCACCTGGAAGGTGGCACCCAACGGCTGGTGGCAGTCGATCCGCGAACAATTCGGAGGCGGGGGAGCGGCACTTAGCAAGACGGATCTCCTGTACTCTGGGGTAGAGCGGTAGGTAATGAATTCAACCTGACACTATAAAAATATACATCTCCTTGCTCCCTAGTTATAAGCTGCACACCCTTAGCTCTGGAAAAGTAATAGTAGATCTAAACCTAATCTTTCGGAAGTTTGAGGACTACGGCGTGGAATTTAAGTAGTCATGAAGGGACTACTACTTATAGCCGTGCTCTGCATGGCCACAATACCCTCACTTGCACTTAAGATAGGAATCTCGCACGAATCAAATCCTACATCAACATTGCCTCCTACGACTACGGATTTACCAACTACCACGATTGTAGCCAACATTGACACTGGCAGCTCTGTCAGCACACTGCCTGAGGTGGCCAGCACTACCGGCAACATCTTTCCGCCTCGCCCCAGGTCCACAGAAGCTCCAATAACTACTACGACACTGGCTCCTAAAGTGGAAGTAAAACCCTTGAATGCCACCATTGCTCCTGCCCATCCATTCATTTCAAAGGACAACCCTCAATACTACTGTTCCTGCGATCTGCAGTCGAGCAAGTGCGATATTAACTGCTGCTGCGACCGTGACTGTCCGCCCGAGACACTTCGAGTCTTCAATTGTCACTCGGAGTCGGCTCTGCCACTGCTTCAGTCTAGACTCGAGGACTTTCAGTACACCCACGGTCTGCCCACCTGCCAGATCAACGACGGATGGCTGTGTGTCTTTCGCACCAACACAAAACCCGCCAAGACTCCTCCACAGATGGCAGATTTTGATGCTTCGCATTATCGGAGATGGCCTGATCTTTTGGAAGCCTACGAAACTGACTCCCCCGCGAAGGCCCCGTCACCGGAATCTCATTACAAATTCAGACAGGCATTGCAATTGATGCAGTCCGAGAGCAAGCAACTGACCACCTTCGACCTGCCCACAGCCTATGAGGGCCCGCATTGTCAACTGAAGCAGTCCATTCGGCACCTGCAGCCAATGAGCAGCAACTGCCTAATGAGGAACTCTTTCCAGCTGCAGCAGAGTCTCTGGAGCATCCTCAATCTCACCGCCACACACGAGGTTTTGCCCAAGCCATACGATAGAGACGAGCGGGATGTGGCAGGACTCGTCATTGAGGTATGTCAAAAAGGGGGCGATGGCAAATTCAATTGCCTACAGCGGGAAAATGACACACAACTGGATATTTTGGCGGAAAAAGTGGAAATCCAGGTGACCCACAATTTCACAAATATCATAGGGGTAAAAGTGTTGGTTGAAGGCGAATCCTTTGCGGACGATGACAACGAACCCCAGTGGTTGCATTATAAAGTGAATTTTATCGCTCAGAATGAGTCACATGCTAAACCCACTTCAAGTCCACTGGGATACTTGCCTGGCTCGCCCATAATAGTGTCCAGAATTATGCCACAGAACAATAGCGAGCAGCTGAAGCAATTAAGCTACTTTAATGCCCCACAGAGTTTCGATTACTTTCACTGGCTGCCCCTGCTCACACGGAAGTTTCGAGAAATGTCCTGCCAACCTACGCTGGACCAAAAGGAAGTCCTACATTTCGGTGTAGACATCGTAAAACAGTGCCAGCTTCAGCAAGCAGCGCCTCTTCTCCAGGAAAATGCAAACCACACGGATTACTGTGAGGGCCTGCAGTCTCGGATATGGAGCCAGCTATTACCCTACAATTGCAGCTCCCTGGAGGAGTTGGGTCAGATGTTCGTCTCGCAGTTGGGTAGACCGCAGCCGGAAAAGTGGTTGCCTCTGCAGCTGCACTACCCCGAGAAGCCCAATGGGACGCCACCGTCGATGCTGGGGGTTTACGATGATGTCCAGCAAAGCCTCACCTGTCGAAATATGTTCCTGAGCGTTAGATACGAGTTCCATGTCGCGGATCTGGCCTTGCTTGATGGAGCAGCCCCTCATCAACGGGTCCTGCAGAGCGCACGCCTAGTACTGGGTCATCGACATGACCTGGAGTTCGATGCTTCCGAGCAGCAGGTGTTCCTGCCTCTCAGCGTCTCAGCCATGTTCTACCAGTTGGAGCGGAGGGCACTGAGCCAGGCATCGGGAGTTTCCATTACTGATCACATACTGCTAGTCGCTTTGCTAGTGGCGATTAACTTTTAGTTTTAGCCTTTGGATTCCATTTAAATATGTGTAGAATTAATAAATTAATTTTCATTTTTTTAAATGAGAAAAAAAGACGATAAATTATTTTATTACATTTGATTTTTGATATGCAACAGAAGGTATACAGATTTAGATGAAATTAGAGGAAAG
>JAEIIL010014171.1:0-13353 GCA_018905715.1 Drosophila lini | reverse complement strand
AATTCTTTCAATAAACTTGGTTTTCAATTTAATTAATAAAATACCTAAAATTTAATAAGAAAGTTTTTTATACCGTTTAAATTGCTATTATCTTGGCCACATTTGTGTTCCATAATAATAATAAACAGCTGTTGCTATTGCGAGTCTTTCGGTCGTTCGGGAAAATAACAATTGGCCAACTTGTCGAGTGCATGGCTGGTTGAACCCAGCCGCCACGCCCCCCTTGGCCGGACCGCCCGCCTTTCCTATTTACTTAGCCATTTTGTTTTGCCGGCCAGGCACTCTGAATGGAAGTGGAAGTAAAAGTGGGAATGGCATTGCTTTAGTGGGTCGCCTGAAGACGAACGACAACCCCCTGCGAACTGAGTGCCTCCAAGTCCCGAGCTCTGAGATCCTGAGAGGTCGTCTATCATTAAAGCAAGGCATTGGGGCGCAACGGGACCTTGACAAGGTCGAAACGGAGGTGTGGGTTCGCGACGACTGTCAGTGCACTCAGCTTACAGCCCCACCCACTCCATCCAGCCATTCAGCAAGGCGAGCACAAGGTCAGGGGCGAAAATGGAGGTGTGAAAACGAAATGAAATTATGTAAATAGCGAATGGCAAAGAGTAATTAAAAATTTGATCTCGAGAAAAGTAAATTTGCTCAGGCGAATCTTTGCTGCTGGTGCGTTGACAGGATAATTGGAAAAAACATTCCGCTTCTGTTTGCATTTTCATTTCTATTAAATTTATGGTTATGACAATAAATACACTTAGCTGCGCTGCAATTTTTAAACACATTTAGCCGGCGTCTTGCATTTTCCTTGGCCTCGGACTGTTTGCATTTTGAGCCACAAAGAACCGGTAGCAGGAAATGCGTTTGCTTCCGCTTTTTCGGCAAACAAAAGAAAATGGTCGAGATAATGGCGCCGACGATGAGAAATGTCATAAAAACCAAAACGGAAATGGCACTTTGCACAGAGATTTTGCCACAGAATATTCAAGGGGGGATTCACGCAGCTTGACTAAACATTAAAAACCGCACTTTAAGGGGGAACAAAACCCGGTGCGGTCCCCATTGATACACCGAGATAATAACTCAAATGAATTGCTTGTCGAGATCCAAAGCAGGGCCCGGGGACACAGACTTTGTCCTTCGAGACGCCCGTCGGGCTCAATAAAAATGCCAGCCAGCCCTGATTTGCAACAACAACTGGAAATGCGAACAAACAGAGACATCAAATGAGGCATTCCAAGGAGCAAACTGCAAAACAGATGATTCCAACATTATCATTCCAGCTCAGTTGTGTGGCAGTTGATGCTGTTTTCACCGCTTTTGCCGCATTTACTGCTGCTGCTGCTGCCACTGCTCCTACTGCTGTTCCTCAGCGTTAAAGTAAACGACATTAATGGAAACATCAAAGTAATTTGATTGCATTTTCTCCCCCACAATGGATATGAATGAGCAGCGCCGAGCAGCAGCAGCAGCAGCCGGGCAGGCGGCCTGACAGCCAAACGAATGAAGGAATCCGCATATATATGGCATGTGTATGGAGATAGGTACACTGAGAGAAAGGTTTAGGGGTGGTAAGTGGATTGCAGAATTTGTAAGATTTAATATTAGATTTATTTTCATAAGAACATCTTTTTATCTGATGATTTATTAATAAAACCTAATTCAATAAAGTTTACAATTCAAGTTTGTTTTTATTTTTTATTAATTTTTATTTTCAGTGACCTTGAGCCCCTGGGGCTTGTCTGTGTGTTTCTGTGTGGGCTGCACGCATAAGTAGCAGTAGCAGTGGCTATGGCAGGCTTCTCGTCGCTGCTCCGCTTTCCTTTCGCTCCCCTGGTACCAGCAGTTCCCGCTGTTCTGCCATTGATATTTCACCACCCGCAGCGACCCCGCCCAGAAATTTCTTGCTCCTCCTTAATGGCATCTCATTTTCATGCGTGTGTGTTTGGTTTGCTTTTTTTTGCCGCTCCCACCGCGCTTTGTGCCCAACCTCTCACCGCTTTCCCGGGGCCCAGTTGATGCTGTGTTAATTTCATTTGCCGCACAAAAATAGACAACACGAAATGGAATATGTCGGACAATGTAATTGCCATGACCAAAGCAAATAAAATTAGGGCCAAGTCCGAGGCCGATACTACTGGACACACAGGATGTGGCAAGATGAAGGCCACACTTAAAGTGGCATTGGACGTCCCGTAATCATAACTCAATGGCAGATGAGCGCCAGTCCCCGAAAAAGGGTCTCCTTCTTGGGACCCAAAGCCTTATTTATGTTCTACATTTTTGAACCCATTCGCACATAAATTATGGTAAATTAACCTGAAACGACTCATTAAATAAACATTTTGGCCTACAAATGCATTTCCACTTGGCTTTCACAAAGGACAACCAACCACACACACAGACGACACCTGAGATTTCCGAAGGTGTTTGTCATATTTATTTATGGGACCCGGCACCGTTTTATTTATTTATATTCAAATTTTAAGACAGTTGTGCATAAATCAATGTTGGTCCATTGTTCCTGCCGCCTGAATTATGCAAGCGAGAGAGACAGAGTCCTGTTGGTGAGTGGGTGTCCTTATCAATTCCTGGCACAAACACATGTCCTCATTTTCGTCCCTTTCGGTATGCAAATGCTTCGCCCCCACAGATGTTTGCGGTTGTTTGTCTCAACTACATTTCTTTTTGGGGCCAAACTTTAAGATTGAACCCGTTTTCGCCAGCCCAAATGTGTTGTGTCAGCTGCCTGGGGGCCTTCGTGACATTTGAGCTGAGTTCAGCTCGGCAGAGTAGACGGGGAGTTCGGTTCACAGGGTCAACAGCAAAATTCAAATACGAATTTCTTTTCTATAAGAGTTTTCAACGTTTCAATTGAAATCACTCAAGCTTTTCATATCTTGTTTGCCTGACTGAAAAAAGGTAAGCCAAGAAGTTTTGGCTATTAAATAAAGTATTAAGCAGACATTTCTCAAGATTTTGCTTTATCAAAGCTTAGATTTTATCGAATATCAAAAAGTTTTGAGCAGCAAACGAGTGCGTCAGACTGTTTGAATAATTTCAATGGAATGGAATGGTTGGGCTGGGTTTAAATTAATATCTTTAGATTATAAGACCTCTTAGAGTGGTGGCTTAGACCCGTAATAAAAAAAGTTTACAAGAAATGTCATTAAAAATAAAGCATTAAAAATAAAGTCTTAAGTAAAGCACAAAACAATACCTTTACCAAACCACATTTATTTTGCAGTATATCTTAATCCCAGAACTCAAGAGATATCCTAAGAGATAAACAATTTGTACAGGTGCCACAAATAAATTCCAGAAATAAGATGTTCATTCATTCAACTCAACAGAGATAAGTTCATCAAATATCTCATTTTATCCAGGAAATTGTGGGGGGTGTCAATATTGGGGAATGTTCCCTTAACCCGATCCGACTGTCCCTCCATTCGTCGCTATCCATAACCCCGTGAAATATGACTGAATCGCAGGACCCCTTGGCTGGCATTTATTTGCGTTTGCGTTTGCGTTTCCCCTTCTGGCTAGAATCAACAAACCCACAATCCACGTTTTACACCAAACAAAAAGATCAAGCTAACAACTCAAACTCAAACTTGGGTTCGGGCTCCCCGGTTGCCAGTTGCCAGTTGCCGGTTTGCCGGCTGCCAAGTATTTTCACGCGCATTAGCTGCTCGTTTTCGAGGGGACTTTACCCAAAAACCCGTCACGAAGGGGAGTGGGGGTTAAACTGGAGCTGAGCTGGGAAAATATTTGGCCTACGTAAAATATGCAGAAAGTTCATCATGAAAGCAAATAAAACGCATACGCTGCGTGGGCCCCAACAGTCCAACAGGGGCTGCCTGTCAAAATATGAATAATGGCGCAGCCAGATGAGGGGCCTTCGGTTGGCCTTTTTACTCTCACATTTCTCTCACCCCTATCCAATATTTTGTTTTTATTTTTCTTTCTTTTTTTTTTTTAAATAGCAGCTGTAAAAAATTAAAAGCCTGCAGCTGCCTGCGGCTGCACAGGAATAAAAAGAAATACTGCCAAGTCAGCTGTAAATAGCTCAGCCGCCTGCTCTCGGTCCTCCCTTCATCTTCGACATCTTCGGTGAATGAAAGCCGGCAAGGTCAAGTACACGAGTGGGTGGCCCAGAGCCCACTTTGCGTACACCGAGAAACAATTCAAGTAGTTGAATTCTTTTGCCTGAAAATACCTTATCTTAAGGCAGAGGCTTTCCAAGAATATTAAACTGCCATAGTCAAGGCTAAAGTAAATATGGATTCCATGAAAAATATATTTCCTTTTGAAAGGAAAGAGTATTCTAAAAACTGTCTTAGGTCGCTGAATTTTCCTGGTGGGCGACTGTAGATTGTTAATTTTGCATGAACCATCGAGGAGCGTGGGGTTTGGGTCTTTTCTGCTGACCACTTGACAAAATTTGAGGCTCCCGTTGGAAAATAGGCGTGGAAAAGTGAAAAGCAGTTCGAAGTTTATGGTGCCTACGTGTCAGCCATAGTTAATTTATTATCCTGGCCATGTCCCTCCCTTATTTATCCTCCTCCCAGGGGCTTTAAAACATTACTGGCTGGTGGATGTCTTTTTTGTCAGCTTTAATCAATTGCTGGGAAAGCTTTTTATCTGTCCTGTCAGGCGAAAAAACAAATTATGACAAAATGTAACCGTGAATGGAAAACGAGAGAACGAGTCTAGGCCCAAATGGTTACCCTGGCAATGGCGGGGCGGCTAAAAATAAATACAGATTTGTAATACAAATGCCGGTTTATTAAGTCTGATAATCCACCTCACAGGGTAAATAAATATTCGGCAGGATGCGACTTCATGATGACACTGTCACGAGCAGAATCCTGTGTCATTAATCGCCCATCCCCCGGTAGAAAATTGGCCTCACTCTTCTTATCGCAGCTTATCGCACCTCGGTCTCCCTCGGTCTTTGTTTCATTTTTGGGTCCCAGGTCCCCAGCTGATTGATGGCCACTCATTTGCTGAGATGCCGAAATGCCGAGAGCTGCCTCCCCCCGTCTGCATTATGTAGCCGCATAAATCACATAGTCTGGTGCGTTCGTGCATGCAATTTGCATTTAATTTTTAGTTGAGCCCCCGATGAGATCTAGTTTCGGGTGATTATTTGTCTGACTCAGCTGCAAATCGGATCGAGTTGTCGTCATCGCTGTCGGGCGATAAAGTGTTGACAAATTGTCTGGTATTTCCCCCTCAGACTGAGGGAGTGCTGCCTCCAAAGGATGTGGTACAAAGCGCTTTGGCTATGAAATATCGGTAAAAATAAAATATCGAAAAAGACTTAAATAAAATAAAAATTACTTAAATTAATATTAAAGTATTAGCTTAGATATTTAACTATAATTAAGACTAAAGTATCTTTATTTTTAGGTGATGAGAATATATTAAAATATCAAAGCTATTATCGCTAAGTAGTCTTCCAAAGTTGAATATGCTAGTTTTTATTAAATATTATTTATTTAAACATTATTAATTCTCCTTGTTAAGGACATAATGATTTTGGACAGAAGTTCTTAACTCAATAAATAACTAACTTTATGGCCTTTAATAGTATCAACAGCCAAGTTTATCTAGTAAATCGTCCCCTCATATTAGTTTAAATTTGTAAAATTTTTTATATGATTTTTTTAATAGTTTCTTTTATTAAACAATTAATATAAAATGTTCTACAAATATAGCAAATAATTTTTAAATATAATTTCCAATAAAATATATTTCAAATCCCAATATATTTCGATAGTTTATATTTTTTACCATCCCTACTCCCAGCAAGGGGCCCCGGAGTTTGCCTAATTAAGTTGCCCGGCTAATTTCGGCAGACAGACAGACGGACGGACGGAAGGACGGATGGACAGCGGCATTAGCACTTCACATATCATCATCAGGGTCCGTCGTCGCAGAGTCCGCAGCTCTCGCCAAATGTCATCAACACTAATGGAATAATTTGAAATCTACTTAGCTCGAAGGCAAGGACAATGGGTGGTCGAATTTTGCCTCATTCTCCTTCGAACTTTTCGCCCCTCCAACGCCCCCTCTCGCCCATCTATCTCTCGCTTTGTTGATAATAACATTATTTATGTTGTTTTAATTATTTTACGCATTTTACCACAGAAAATTACAATGAACTGTGTAGAAGTGGGCGTGGACATACTGTGCCGGGCCAGGCAGGAATCCTTGCCCTTTGCCCCCATGCATTTGTAGTTGTAATTAAGGACGAAGCGGGCTAATTGAATTATGTGAGTGATGGTGGTGACACAAACACAAACACAAGGATACACATAGAGTCCACAGGGTGTCCATTAACTTGTACAAATTGCTGACGACTTCAAGTTCGAAAGGCTTAAAGTTGGTGCTTGAGAAACATGTTTTCGCACTTAGGAGATTTGTTGTTGACAAAACTGAGAAATTTGCCTGTAATGTTTTGATGTAGTTTGGGGTTAATTTTGGCCAAGAAAGTGGTACTTGGCTGGGAGGAAAACTATACACTTTACTTGAGTTCTAAGAACTTCAAATAAAACTCTATTTTTACAGTAAATAATACTAAAAGACCAGGTTTAACTCTGATTATTTATTGTATATTTTTGTTTAGAAATATTTCTAAATGTTTTCTCTCCAAGCAACACCCTATATATTCTGTTATCATTCAATCCACTGAGTAAATAATGCATTGCTCTTTATTTACACTAATCGCAATTTTACTACTGGCCATAAACGTGACAAACTTTCATAATTCTTTGGCAACGCAAACGAACAACAAGTAAATATTTACCAAAGCCTACATAAAAGTAAGAGAGAGCTGAGTTGCTCCCATAAATTGATTCATTTTGTTTGCTAATTATAGGCGAACGATAGGCCATTAAACCGCGTATCGCCAAGGCCTTAAACAAAAAAAAAAAAAAAAAAAAATAGTTTCAAGGAGCCAAGAGAAGCCAATTAACTTTGGGGCTAGCCAATGGCAAAGTTTGTTTTGTAGAAATGGTAAAACAATCATTAAAGGAGATTATTGTAATTAGGAAATTGTAGTCAAGTGAAGGTCAAAGCGATTCTTGATTAGCGGTAAGTGAAACCATAAGTAGAACAAGACCTTAAGACCTTAAATTTATGAGTAATTTCTGTGGGTGCCTTAAGATTATTTCCAATTGAGAATTGTGTTACAAAATGCTCTGAGCTGATTGTCGTTTTATTGATTAAATCTCAAGTACTTATGTTCAATTGTCTATTTAACCCATTTTTTCTGCTCCGAATAAGAGTTCTCGGAATGCCTTTGCCATGCAAATCTCTCTCGTGCAGTTTTTTGCCTTAATTATGCGCCGGATTGCGCTTTATCGGATTGAAGCACGCACTCGAAAAGGTCATCAGCCGTCATCGATGTATCGGCTCCGGGATCCTTGGACTACTTTATGACCCAATTATGCCAAAGTGTCTGACAGTTGGCGATGCGTTTTCACGCTGCGAACTCCGAGCGCTCCTTTAGAGTTGGCTGAGGAGCAGGCAGGAGGCCCAGGATTGTGGGGCTGAAACCATGATTTGTTTGCTTGACTTGGCTGACACGAAGCCAAAATGGTACACGCACACGGCCCGATGAAGCCAAGCCAACCAGCCAGCCAGCCCCTTTTTTTCAGTAAAAACTTTTTCTCGCATACGGAGAAAATAATTATTTAATGAGGAAAAAAAAAAAAAATAATTGAATTTCTTTAAAGATAATTGCAGTTAAAATACAGCTTGATTTTTAAGATGGTTAAGTTTTAGGGAGACTAGAAGTTAGTGTTTAGATTTTGCTATAATCACTTGGCTCTAAAATATTAACAAAAATCCAACTGTTTCTACAGATTTTCAAAACATTCTCTTATTGAATTTTAAAATATTTTCATAAACTACATCACATTACTATTTCTTTCTCTGCATGGCATACTATTGTGTGTCTGGTGTCTTGTTCCTTTCGATTTGATTGCTGCAATTGCTTGGCAATAAATAAATGAGAGAGGCGTTTGCAGTTTCAGAATGCTGTCTATTACGTGCCTGGCATGAAAGTACTTAACCATGCCCGTAGTCGTAGCCGTACATTGAAATGTAATTTAAATGGATTCCGCTTTTCCATGTCCCCTTTCTACGTGTTGGGTCACTTGGCTGCGGCGCAGCGACATTTATGCTATCCGAAAGCAGTTAGCAAGAGGTTATTCCTGGAAATATTCGGTGGCCAAAAGGAAACCCTTCCGAGTTGGCCAAGTGCCAGAACCCGTCGTGTCCTGTCATAAAGGCAACTATTAGGGCGACACTTGATGTTGAGAAAGAGAGAGAGCCGGACAGAGGGAGATCCCGGGGATATCCTATAATCAGCAGCAACGGCAACTAATGGGAGCACTTAGTGCCAGGGCACCTTCTGCCAGGACGACTCGCCTCTCATAAAACTGTGATGAGGAGGGCGGAAAAGAAAAAGAAAAACCGGGACGAAATGATTTCGGCATACTGTTAAATTCATTGGACACATTCCAGGGACTTTAATGGCCATTCGCTGTTGCCAAATGTTGCGGCTCTGCTGACGCAGCAGCTTCATTAAGGTGCCATGGTCATGTCCTTTTCAATTCATTTTATTCTCTCACGACCAGCACTGGCAGCTGGGGATTCCTTAAAGTTAAGCCAGCCTTCAAAATATCTTTTGCTTCTTCTATATTCCTTTGAAGTAGTTTAAAATAAAGTTTGCTAATTTTGTTTGGTTTTCTTTTTTATTCCTGCTTTGAGGGATTTGACATAGTTTCGCCAAGTATTTCCTAATGAAACAAACTAGAGAAACTTTGCTTAATAATTATCATTCCAAAGAAGATTTGAGCGAGACATTTCCTATGAAAACTTAAAGGAGCAATTATATTTCTATATATTTTAGTTGGATTTTATTTGAGCTTGTTGTCATAAACTTTGTTTAGGTAATTAAATTGTTTAATTTTCAATTGGTTTTCGATTGAATATTTCAATTGAATATTTCCTTGCTCTTTTAATTCTTTTAAAAATTCCTCCGAGCAAATATCCTTTGATTTTCCGTTGTTTTCTCAGCATTTTAAGGTCTTATAAACAGCTAAGACCACAGCACAGTTTACTTTTGGCTAAGCTTTTACCACATTTAACAATTAGTGGCAGCTCGGAGCGTTGTCGCAAATCATAATCACAGTTTTTGCCATCTTTTGAGGCTGCGTTTCTGGCTTTGAGCGAATTTGTTTGCATTTTACTATGCTGCTTTGCAGCCTCACTCCACTCGAGCGCTCATAAATTATGCAGGAGTCGTCGTCCTCTTGTTATTTTTTCAGTTGGCTTTTTTGAATTTATGATGCCAACTTAAATCGCGAATATTCCGGCGTTTCTGTTTGTGTTCAGTCGCGGGCTCTGCTGATGTTGTAAAGCGCCTCAAGTGTTCGCCATGAAAATTTTTGTCACAATCTCTGTGCTGTTGGTAAAAGTTTCCACTCTTTTATTTTTTGGTGTTGGTGTGCGTTGCTGTTTGTTAATAAATTGTTGTTGGCTGGAAAGTCCGAAACAGGAGTCAACTTTTCTATGCCTGACTTTTTTCGCTTCAAGGCAATTGCGTGGGCGGATAACTGGCAGTTGCAGTTCAAGTTTTTCGAATGGTTTTTGGTCGTGGCCAGGACAGTGCATTTCGGGATGTGAGACACTTATAAGCTATGAAATATGTAGCTTTAAGGGATTGATTTTATGGTGTTTTAAATATAAAATATCTTTAATGGAAATGTTATAGGTTTTCTCAGAAATTTTATTTATTATTTAAATATTATTAGATAAATGTGATTCAACATAAATGCAGATATTATTTATAAAATTTCATATCAAATTTAGAAGAAAACAATTAGCTTCTATAATCAAAATTCTTTAATTATTATATAATTTACCAATTAAATATTAAATTAAAATTATTATTATTTCAAACACAAAATTTAATTTAGCTAGCAAACCTTAATTAGGAATTCTAAAAACAATAAATTGTAAAATGTCAACGACCCAAAAATGGGCCAAGTCGTAAAAGCCAGTAGCTTTGATAAGAAGCTCTTAAGTTAATCTTTAAATTAAATTACCATCTCCAGCTACCCTTTTTTCCCTTTCTGAATGTAAAATCATTTAATTTTGAAGTAAAGTTAGACTCTTTCTTTGCTCTCAATCCCTTAAGGGAAACATTTCCTTACAAATTTAATGTTTTAATTGGTTTTGACAATCTTAAGTGCTTCTCCAGGGTTTCAGGGTTTCCTTGGTTATTTGTATGTTTAAAAATGAGAAAACCGAGCCAAGCCTTCGGTCAAATCTTATCACCTATTAAATCCCTGGCTTAAGGCTGTTGTTTGCATATCAAATATTTAGGGGAAACATGCTCCGAATTTAATGTTTCAATTGGTTTGCCATATCTTAAATGCTTCTGGCAACGAACGCTGAAAGTAATTTTAATGTAATTGGCATTACGTGCGGGGGATTTGTTTTTGGTATTTTTGGCATATCATTTTCATACAAATCTGATGCCAAGCACAACCCCTAAAACAGAAACACAAGCACAAGTAAGTACCTCCCCCTCGTATTCTCTCCAATCACGGCAAACGAGCATAAAAAATAAGCATAGCTTACAACTAGGCAAGCACCACACACACTTTCACAGCGATGTCAAGGCATGTCAACCCACGAAAAAAAACCTAGAAAATCCGACAAAGAATTCGATGGGAATGGGAGGCAAAAACAATCGAAATCAGCAGCCCACGCTTATCACAAATCAACTCAAATTACGAACTCAAACACGAGAGGGAAGGCCGTAAAGGAAATATTTGTGCGTGCATGAAACAAAGGCGAAAACAACACCAGCGCACAACACCTACACACACACTCGCTCACCCATATGAAATTCAATAGGAAATAGGCCGAGGGAAATCTGAGCTGAAAATTTGACTGCGCAAATAAAGTAATATCGGCGGAGTCAATAAGGCAAATCGTCAGACTTGATTTCGATCATTATTACGCATACGCCGCATAGGCCGACGAAGCCGACGCCGCCGCGCGTTATGCAAATCAGACAATTTTTGGCCCAGTGTTTACTAGAAGTCGCCGCCGCCTGGTGAGCTGGAAAATAATTTATAATTTATAGAGGAAATTACAGGCAAAAAAGCAAGGACTAGCAAAGAGTGTCTTAACAACTTTGACGAAGCAGTTTCCACCGAGTTGGCGAAAGTTTTAACTGATTTTTGATTAAAATCTTATCCCATTATAGCGGCAGGAAGTGAAAGTAAACCAAAGCTGAAACTTTGATAAGTTTCACATTCTCCCCCGCAAAGTCATCTCCACAGACAGTCCGACATATTGAAAGCGTCATGGAGCCGCCTTTAATTAAATTTGTTTGTATTTTTTACTTATTTGTTTTCTCAACAAATTGACAGATGACTTTGTTTTCCTTTTTGATTAGTTTTTTGGGGCATCTACATTTTCTAAGGCAGCATGAAAATTTCTCTGTAAAACCTTGCTGCTCTGTATAAAAAACACACAATTTTTTGCGATGCTTGTCGAGGGCCTGTGCAAAAATCTACTCTGGGAAAATTGTATTCTGTTTACTTTGCGGAAGAGCTTGCTATTGGCATTCACAAATTTTCACAGATTTCGCCGAACTCAATACAATGGCCAGGCAAAGCTTTTCACATCGCACATTCTGTTATTTTTTTTCTGTAACACATTTGGATTTGGGTTTTGGTATCTAATAGCATGAAGAGCTTATAGCGATGGGGGATTAATTTTTTAAATGCGATGCCATAGGGATACTTAGCACGCCCTTGAAAAATATAGCAAACACACAAATTGAACCTTGGATTTATGAAACATTAAGCTGGCTTGGATGGAAATTATTTACGCTGAATTAAATCTCACCAAAGTGTGTAATTAAGTACTTTTTAGATACAACTTTATGGCGAGACTGGTAGATCAATTGTTGGTAAGTTCTAGGCTGAAAGAATACGACGAAAGCCAAACTGTAAGCCCTGACAATTAATATTTACTTTAGCTCAACATATTTTCTGCCCATTGATTCAAGGACCTCTGTATACATATATTTTTTTCTCGCTGCGACACTTATTTCTCTGGCTGTTTGCAATTCCCTTTAATGTCCTGCGCTGTCACGTGCAAGCGGTCAGCTCTCGTATTTGCCTAGTGCCATTTTGGTGATTGTTTGCATTGTTTCAGGACCAGGGAAAGTCACCTTTTGTGCGCCTTTCTTTATCTCTCGCTTAGAATTCCGATGATAGAGAAATCACGGGGACAATGGACTGCCAAAGGGATAGCTCGAGGCTCGAGTCATCCTTGAAGGGTTCCTTTTGGTCTCAAGCTGCCGTGCCTGACATGGGCGTGGGCGTGGGTAGCTTTGAGTATTCGAACCCTTGGCATCTCTGTGATGCCCTTTGTCAAAATCTGGGAACTTCCACTTGAAGAGTAAGTGTTAAGCGGAGAAAATGCCTCAACACTCCATTAATTTTTCCGGCGAAAAATCGACAAAGACGAGAGCAAGCAATCGCAGTGCCCAATTGACTAGACGGAGGCATTAAGACGAAGAAGGACGATAAATTCCCGGAAAATCCAAAGTAAATGCGCTTCTTTAACTCGACTGCAATTGTATTGATAAGCGTTCAATTACTCTCATGTCCAAGGAGCCTTCGGAAGCAGCTTTAAATCTCTTCAAATTTATAAGAGCCACTTGATCAGGTTTGATTTCTGGAAATTGACCTCGTCCCAGTGCTGCCTCGTGTCCAATTTCCCCCCCAATTTAATTATTTACAAATAAAAAGCACTTGAATGCTCTCCAGAGACCCTCGCATATTTATAGCACTGCGCAGCTAGAGGTTGGGTAATTTATTGTCTCACAAATAATTCAAGCGGTTGACACTTACTGCAAAACTAGGGCCCAAAGTGTTGTCCTATCGTTGATTTATGGCAAATTATTCAAGCAGCTGTTCCGCAAACATTTGCCCTCGTCCGATGATGCATTATTATTACGGTTTGAATCTGTTCAGTTTTTCGGTTAATATTTATTATTTGCTTATTTTCACACACATTGCCTGCATTTTGGCATTTTGGCAGGCGTTTTGCACAATTATTTGATTTGTTTTGGGTTCATTATTGTTTTGATGGTTTATTTTTAAAACACTTTACTTTGTTGGTTGTTGATTATATTAGTTGAAAAATGGTTGTAAGGTCTAAAAAAATACAGGAAGATTATTATTAATTGAGAAAATATTTTAAAAACATTTAAAAGTAAATATATGCTCCTAAGAGAGTTGGAATATTTTT
>JAEIIL010014169.1:0-11072 GCA_018905715.1 Drosophila lini | reverse complement strand
GGTTCTCTTCTTAAAAATATAAAAAGAATCCTGTTTTGAAAGATTCCTTTCCATATACATTTAAAAGTAAAGTAAATACCATTATCTTCCCGAAATATATCACAAAAATACCCCCGAATTTGTTCACTGTACCCCCGAAAGCCAGACTTCCTCAGGCCATAAAACTCGTTGCCTTAAACTTCCCCGCACTTCACTTTCATTATGTGTCAGTTGCATTGTCTTGACTTTTTCGCATATATTTTCCTCAGAGGGAAACCCCCCATGTGCCCCCGTGGATTTTTATGGTCGTGTGCTCTCTGCGGTTCGGTTCGGTTGTGTTGGGTTGTGGGTTATGTGACAGTGGGAACTTTCTTACTCTAGACACTGATTAGCCGGAGCACTTACAATTTCATCCAAAGTGTTCGTCGGCTCCTTCATACCATGACGTTGGAAAGTCGCATCCAATCTGCAAACAAAAGAGAAGTCAGAATCAGCAAACAGACAAACAAATAATCATTAAATATCAGATGTGCCAGGGTGTTTTTTTCGTATATTTTTTTTTGTTATGTTTGGGAGGCATGGGATTTGTCGAGGGGTGCCAATATACAAGTGTCTGTCTGCACATGCCAAAGGTATGCGGACTCCGACTCTGGAGGGTGCCTTGAGTGTTTGTATGTGTGTGTGGTGTGTGTGTGCGTTTGGCAAATATATTTAACAAAACCAGACAAACATACAATTTAAATTTGTATTTTCAACAATTTTTTGTGGCTTCCTTCTCCATTGTGTTATTACCTTTTTAAAGGGTTTAGTAAATATGGGAAGAGGTTTGTAAATTATCAAATAAATAAATAAATTTATGAATTTAAATTAAAGATATATATATATTTAAATTAAACATATACATATTTTATTATATATATATACATATATATATTTTATTTATATTAAGAGTATTTACCATTTTTCTTGCTAAAAAAAATGCTACCTTTTTAGAGGGGTTTTCGAAGGCAGGTCAGTGAGCTTCTGTTCTCCCAACAATACTAACCCACTATAGACCCACCCACCGCCCACTTGCCCATAAATACACATGTATAAGTAAGCTCCTACATGTACATCACACCCATGTACACATGCCTGAACCTATACAAAAGGCAGCCTTATCAATTTCAAGCATTTTGCCGTAAAAATATTAAAAAAATAATTTGCCTTTTCTTCGTGAAACATACTCATGCTTGTACGAGCATAGATATATCTATATAAAGTAGGGGGGAAACCCCACCGGCCATTTCTTTTCAACGCCTCTTATACTTGCCAGAGACGACCCAAAAGAAAACGCACTCTTTTTATGTGACTTATTTAGTTGAACAATGAGGAGCAGAAAAAGCGAAGGACACTAAGGACTTGGAAGAAAGAAAAGAAGTTCAGTCTTATTAAAATCATGACACACACACAGAGAGAGAGCAGAACTCACAGTCATTTGCATTTTGCTACCACTTTGGCCTAGAAATACTTTCTTCCGTTCCGTTCTGTTTTTTAAGTTGATTGCCACATAAATTTCATGTAATCTAATAAAATTTGAATTGTCGTCGTCGACTGTATGTGAAAAATGTACTTCGAACCGCAAAAGGAAAAGCCAATGTGGGTGGGTGTAGATTTTCCTAGACCGATTCTAGCCTAGAAGCCCTCCTTAAAATGCTGATGGAGTTTCAACTTTGAACGGGCGATAAGCTAATCAAATTAATTCAACTTAAAAAACTTGGCAAGCGAATTTGC
This sequence comes from Drosophila lini, assembly GCA_018905715.1. Classification (NCBI taxonomy): domain Eukaryota; kingdom Metazoa; phylum Arthropoda; class Insecta; order Diptera; family Drosophilidae; genus Drosophila; species Drosophila lini. The sequence continues at coordinate 9,320 of JAEIIL010014169.1, read as the reverse complement.
AACAAATTAATGTTATTTCATGGCTTCTTAAACTTGACACTGCGGTAACTACCCCCTGTCGCACCCCCCCCCTGTCAGCTCACTTCAAAGTAATTCATTTCTGATTGGAAGTTTCCTGTCAGCAATTTTACTTTTTCCTCTGCCACTCGCTCGCTTTTCACTTTCCACTTTTTGTGTGAGCGAAAAGTTTTCTGCATGGCTTAAAGTGCGGCCAGCTGGCTGCCGCCACTCGATGATGAGGGGGCCTGAGCAGCTCCGGGGGCGAAAAGCGTTTATGGATATGTTTGCTGTTGAGCAAGTTATGTGAGGCGTTCGCTGGTGGGGCTTTCCCTGTCCCCTCTGACAATGGCTAAGCAATAAACTTGGAAAATTCACTCGACAGGGGAGAGAACATTTTCCAGTATGTTGATCGGAATCTCCCAGGACCCCCCTTGAGATCGAATCCGTTGGCTTCTGATATCCTATATCCCTTGGTATACAGACAGTTGTGGGGTAAAAAATAGTTACAATGGGAATTTTAAGTTGTTATTATAATATAATAATAATGTTAATTGGTATTTTGTAGAGATAAGATACAATTTTGTAATATTTACAAGGATTTTTTAAAGCAGAAAACGAAGAAATTCGGTAGAAATCGTTTTAAAAATATAGTTTCAGTATTAAATACTTTTTATTAATTAATTAATAATTGTTTATTAATTAAATAAATTTAAAAACTTACTAGATCTTAGCTATTTTCTTTAATATAATTGGAAAAGCAAGTTAAACTGTTTATACATTATAAAAACAAACTCCCTTATACCTCACCTTATAACTCCCAATTTAAATCTAATTTCTTACTAATTTCCCTACAAACATAGTTCTTTAAGATTGTTTTGTTAGAAACCTTCAAAAGCCCCTATTATTTCGAGCACATCTGTCCCTATATCCTTGGATATTTGTAGGCAAATTGCCCGCATTTTGTTGCTCTCTGGAGAACGAGTATCTTTCTCGGTTATTTGTAAACTTTTTCTGTAACAAGTTGAGCTGGGGGAGCTGCGTCCAAGTTAATCTCGGTTAGACAAAGTTTGGTGTTTTGGTTAAAGGCATTTGATTGATTTTTTTACCCCAACTCTTACAGCAAGCAGCTAGCAGCTCAGATTGAGTTTGAAAGGCAAATACTTCAGTTTTTTTTGGAGGGGAGCGTCCCATTCACTTGGCAATTTGCTCGAATGCAGTTTGCATGTTTGATGACAGCTCCAAACGGTTCTCGAATTCCCCCTGGCCTGCCCGAAAGTTTTTTGCATACAAACATACACACACAGTCACACTCGCACAGCACACACACCTTTTCCAGCGCCATAAACAGAACGTGGCGGTGCCAAACGTGTCAAATGCACGAAATTCTCACATTGCCAGCCAAATAAAAAATTGGAAAAAATAGAAAGAAAAAAAAATAGGAGAAAAAAAAAAGAGTAAAAGCTAGCGAAGCCATGCACATGCAGTATACAAATCTATACAACCCGATTCATATATATATATATCTTTGCATATATAAAACCAAAAAAGAGGAGAAAAAAAGAGGAAAATTTAGAGGGAAATGCAGAAAAAGCAGCCAAAAAGCCAAGCGAAACGAACCAAAGTAAATTGGCTACAAATAAGAAATTTCTTTACTGAAATTGAGACAAATATTTGTGAGAGGCAGTCACAGTCGATCAAATAACACCACAAAAGCAAATTGCTTTGAATAACCATTAGAGAATACACAAGGATGCAAATTAATTGGCTTAAATCGAACATTTAAGCAAGTATTTTCTTATGACTTGCTAGATAATTAATCAATATTAGCATGACTTCAAGTCAAGTTATCAACATGAAACAATTACTGAAAACATCCATCAGCAAAAACAAATACTTATTAATTAGCTTCCACCATTTCATTATAAACAAAATGATAAGCAAGCTAGTAATCAATATAAACATATTTCTCATCAGGGAATATTTATAAATATTTCATTTAGCAATCAAAAATACATAATTAATATCACAATGGTAAAGAAAAACCCCCAATTTTAGCTAGAAATTCCCTAAACAATTGTCAATAATATTAAACCCACAGCGGAATATAATTTAGATAACCCAAACACGTCTGTGCCACAGCTCGTAATGCAATTATCGATTTGGCCTGATAAAACAACAATGCCCGGCGTCTAAAGGTAAACACTGCCACTATTAATGTATGCAAATCCCAAGCGAATATTTACCCAAAAGCCAGTTGAAACCGCATTTAAAACTCTTCCCCCTAAAAAATATATATCAACAGCAAAACAATTTCAAATAAAATGTGTGTAATTTACAATTGTTTTAATTATACCCCAGGACATGGGGGAATTTCAGGAGCTCCCAGAAACAATAAACAAAAAGAGCAAAAACCTGATTGGAGAGCTGCTATTTAGACTGAAATGTGTGTTGGCCCGATGTTTGTGTGTGGTTTCAAATTCATTTGGGACTTAATTTTTTGTTTTTTTTTAGCTCTCCAACTTCCGCTCGTCAGAGCCAAGGCAGCACAGCAACAATGCAATTTTAATGAGAATTAATGTTTTAGGCCTAACGTGTGGCAAATTGAATTTCGGAACACTGCATCCTGTCACTAGGTTCTAGTTGTTGTTGGAATGCCAGAGGGACACACCTATACATACAGGACAATGGCAAACACATGCAACCCACGGGGCGTATGGAAATTTGTGGCAAATGTATAGCAAGAGCGTGAAAATAACACCTGCAGGCACAGCAAACTAATTAAAATCATTGCGGCTATTTTCAATGATGAGAAGGAGGCAGGCACCCAGCCATTCGATCACACAGTGAAAATTAGCTTGTGATTAGGAAATCAAAATAAACATACCAGAAACAATAAATATTCATTTGGGAATGAAATTTTATAGGAAATTAAAGATATTTTCAATTAGGAACTTCTCCACTGCTGACTTTATAAATATATTATTCAAATATATAAACACTTCCCTCTTTAGCCACCTCTAAAATCCACTTACCCTTGTGATTAATGAGTCTTTACCTGGCTAAATCAAAGCTCTACCATCGCTCACTTAATTAGAGCCAGCAACAAACTGTACAAACTAATCGAATCTTGAACAAATTAGTTATTTGGCCCAGAGTCCACTGTGCCATTTGCCACTTGACTTCGGGCCAAAGACAATTTTCCCCGTCAGCTTAGCTCAGCTAAATAAGAGACTTGGCCAACTAATTATCTTTAGTGCAGGCAAAATCATTATTTTCTGTAGCTGCAGCACGACATCACGTTTCGTTTTTGATAAAGCCATGTACTCTATATATATTATATAATATATATAATTTCATCTGAATCTGCATTCGTATCTGCAGCTGATATCTGTATCTGTTGGCCACAAAGAGCCTCACGCTCGGGCAAACAACAATTCGAATTATTCAGAGGTATTGGCCAGGCATTTCGGATGTTACACAGGCCAGCAGGCCAAATATTTATTTATTTATATGCCCAGTATGCCCGGAATTTATCTGCAATATTAAACTATGAAAAGGGAATAACTTTTGTTTAAAAAAATCATAAATAAATAAGAAGTGCACTTTTAAATGCTCTACTTTTTTGGCCAATTTAAGCAGGGATTTATTTCCTAGAAGGCTTTATTCATTTCTCATTTTGACTAGTGTTTTAGGGCAGCTTGTTGGGCCAACAAAGTGGTAGAAAATGGGCGGAAAGGTAATTACCTCAATGTGGCAACCATTTGTGCTAAGCACTTCGAAGCGATGTCATTAAGACAGGACTCTCATCCAAAAGGGCCACAAATTATGGCAGACTGGCGCGCTTTCTGAATGAGTTGTTTCTCCAGTTAGGGGGTCGGGGATCATAAATCAATAGCCATTGACAGCTTTGTCAATGAATCGGTGGGATGATTGAATGAGCATACGCCACGTCCATCACGGCGTATACGCAACGCAACGCTTCGCTTACCTCGAGGTCATCAATAAGTGGCTGCCACCCGGAAAAAGAGCGAGAGAACGCCAAAGAACTCTCAACGCTTTTCTGTCTCAACGCGTCTGGACCCCGACCACATTTTGTGGCAATTTGTTCAATTACTCGGGCTCAGACATCGATTTGGTTTATTAAAAAGAGCCAAGTGGCTGTTGGGCAAAGGCAAAGGGAAAAGCAAAAACTACAGACACACTTCCACTCGTTTTGGCATTTTCGCATGGCCAGCAAATTCAGCGGAAAACATTTTCAATTTAATTAAACAAAAACAAAGCAGAAAAATTTTCTGTTTCGAGCTCAACTTTTTATGTACTTATGGGGGCTTTCGGGGGGGGGGCGTTGAAAACGGATCCCTCTTGATGGAATGATGATGACAGCCTCCAAAAATCTGTTTGGCCATCTTCAAATAATTATGCAAAAATTGTTTGCAAATGAAAATGAAATTTGTTTTTCGTTCGTTTTCCCCCAGCAACTTTCAGCCAAGATAAGCAATGGAAGGAAAAATAGTTAAATAATTTCCATTCCGGCAACAACTTTATGCATAAACAATGGTCAGCAGATTTATATTTATATTTGTGTGTGTGTATTTTAATTGCCCAGATAAAGACATACTATACTATCTGTATAGTTCAGTTAGGAAAGTCAGGAAGACGAAACAATTTAAAATTAATTTTCAAACAAAGTTTTGTGGCCCAAACAATGGCTATTTAATTGCAGTATAATCACAGGAATGGCAATTTAATTGTCGAAAGTTTTAGAGAATTTTGTTTATTATTTATGCGAGTTTTGTGGTGTAATATAAAATAATTAGCTTTTATTGAAGTTGGCTAATAATATTTGGTAATATTTAGATAAGTTTTGGATGTGTTTAATCAACTTTCCCTTTATCAGTAATTAAAATAACTTAAACCAATTATTATATATAAATTCTGTTAACCTTGTTGTAGTTCATAAAACCCACCGATTGTAGATTGTTACTGCCCAGACCATTAGGCACTAAATTACTCTCAAATTACGAGTATTCCACTTCTAATCCGATAGTAAATTATCCCCAAAATGGGACACTAGAAATAGTAGTAGAGTCGCACCTTCCTGCCGGCATTAGCTGACAATAAAATATGTAAATGGCTGCCAAATAAATCGCAGCCACTTCTCTGACACGTCAGAAAAGGGGGCCAGGAGGCCAGAGGGAGATCCGGCCAACAGACAAGAGTCAAACAAGCAGAAACCGAGCGACATTTTCGTAATGCGAAAAGGTAACAGACGAAATCCATCAGTCCATAACGAAAGCCCCGTTGTGAGCTGGGAGAATGGGCCCGACTATGGGTATACCTACATATATGTATGGGATTCCGCTGCTGTCTCCCGCCAACTACCGCCCCAAATGATGAGTTGCGATTACACACATAAATACGCAATTCGCTTAAGTACGTCGTCGGTGGTGGAGAGCGGCTGTAGAAGTGGCGGAAGAGTTGGGCGGGCTGGCAGCGCTTTTGCGGTCTCAGTTCCGCCATGTGCGTCATGGGTCGGCTTCTGTTACCACTTACCCAAGCACACACACAACTATGTACACCCTCTCATCAGCAACACACACCGCACACACATGCACAATTGCGGTCAAAGCGAAAGTAATTTAAACAATTTTTATCATTTGTAATAGAATATAATTTAGGTTTTTCCATTTAAAATATGCATATTTACTTTTATTTCCATCATAACTGTATATATTTGAATACTAGATTGATTTCATATATTAAAAATAATATTTTTACAAACAAAATTAACTTATGATTCAAAGATTCAACAAATTTTAAAAGCTATTTCCTTAATAATATACTATTAATGCTATATATCCACCGAACCTTCATCTTTTTCAATTCTTTAATAATTTCTAATAAAATTATTAATATTTTAGTTAATAATTTAGTTAATTATTTAAAAACCTTCATAGTTTTAGATTTTAATAGATGTTCTCCCTCTATAAAATACCAACAATCACTGCTATAATTTCCACCATAACTGTATCTATTTGCAATTCAATGCGAAAGAGTGCCGACAGACAGACAGACAGACAAACATACCCCACACACACCCCACACCCACACACATTCACACGGGGACACACAGCACACACTCCCACACACACACAACAATGGCAACAATAATGCGAATTGATGAAGCGTGAAGGATTTCGGAGGCAATTTTCCAGGAGAGGATTGCCGCCTGCATATCATCACTCTGCACACGCACAGATTAGGTTAGGTCGAGGGCAGGGTTGGCCAGCAGCAGCAGCAGCATCGGGCCCAAAGGGGGGGTCACAGTTATCATATGTGAACATCACTGAGCGCGCCCTAAGGGGATTAAGTATCCGCCCGGTTGTCCCACTTGCTTCCTTTGTTTGTCCTTCCTGTCCCAACCGCAGGCGGAGATTTTAATTTTAAATTACAATTACATTTTAATGATATTTAAATTACTGTGAGCAACTCAGTAAATCACGCTCGAATGAGTCCGGGAAATTAATAATGCGATAATAAAGGAACCGAAGTGGACAACTTATCAAGGCAAGCAGAAAATTTGATTGCTCGATTGCATGCCAATAAATTCAGGGGAATGTTGTTTTCCTTTTTTCTTTTTTTGCCAAGAAAACCTACTTCTTTTTCAATGTCGAGAATGTATTGATGGCATTTTGATGGAATTAGGTCGGAATATAAATCAATTGGGGTCGAAATGGAAATGGGAACGAGGGAAAAGTTGAATTTATGAATAAAATGTTGTCGTTTTTATATATTTTTCTTAATTTACCACATCAATAATTCTTTAAGGATTATAGCTGTTCTATTTTAAATATTTCTTTCAAGTTAAATAATTTATTTCTTCCATTTAAATGTATTTTACCAAACTGCCTTTAAATTGAGGCATTCTAAAACATTCTATTTCTATTTCTATTTCTATTTTGCAAAAGCCAAAAACTGCAAAGCCAAACAAATTCCAAAATGAAAAGGTTAAACCAGAAATGGCGTAAAATAATAAAAAGTGGAAAAAAGGAGAACCATACCGAACACAAAACTCAATTGCGGCAAAATAACTAAAATTGCTTTGTCAGAGCAAAAATGAATTCCCCTCCGCGGCAAATATTTATACCGCCTGCCTGGGGGGCGTGGCAGAAAGCCAAACTCTTTGTGTGTGTGTGTATAGTGCGTGTGTGTGTGTGTGTTAGCCGTGTCGCTGGATAATCCAGCAACAAAAAAACTTTGATTCTATATGCAAACAATAAAGGAAGCCGTTGCGAAGGAAAGATTTGCATGCGGAGAGTCGCTTTTCCTGCTGCCTGGGATGTGTGTCAAATAAACATATTTGGTCCATAGCCCCTTAAAGCCACTACCCCCCTCCTCCTCTGCATCCTCAGCATCCCCCACCTTCAGTTGGCAGGCATAAAATATCTGCAAAGCGCATTTAAGCCGCGCCACACAATAAAAATAAATAAAGCCCAGGAAGCGAACAAAAAAGCGCACCAAAACCAAAGGCGAACAATTTTCGGAAGGAATTAGGGCAGAGGGGAAGGGGAAGAGAGGGTGTAAGGTGTGCTAGAGGTGTGTGTGTGTGCTGTGTATGTGGGTTGTAAGCTGTGGGTGGACCAGGTAGCACACATGCAAGCCAAAGACATAATAATAATAAATATTCAGTTCAGTTCAGTTGGCGCATTTGAACCACAGAATTAGGGTAGTTATGGGTATGTTAGTGTACTATTAAGGGTATAATTTAAAAATTAATAAATAATAAAAAATAAAATAGAAAATAAATATATTTTTCAAGCTAAAAACTAATTCCAGCAATTGATACTGGGAAGAAAGAGCTTAAGAAGTTGAAACCGTTGTATACTTTATTTTTGAAAAAATTGCCTAATAAAAGCCACGTTACTTTTAATTATAAAATTAATTTAACTAGACAAAACTAGTAATATTAATAAAATTGTTTATAGATTAGACCTAGGTCTTATGTTTTGGCATTATTCAGTAATTAACAAACTTGTTTCTAGTATCTAAAATTTAAAATAAATCATTTTTCATCATGTTTAACATAATTCTTTATTAAAATATTCGTCAGATTATTTTAATTATCTGTTATAAAATTACAATAATATATATTTTTTTAGTGCTGCTAATACTTTCTTTAACTCTTACTTAATCCAAGTCTTTATCCTAAAGACAATCTTCCCCTTTCACAGACTTTATTTGACAGTAAAACGTGTCCATTAAAAATCGATTCCCCCACACTAAATATATCAAATAAAAATATTCAATGACTTTCTCACACCCATAAATATATTGAATATTATGCAGGGTATTACTCAATGAATCCCCTTTGCTCCATTTCGCGAGATTTTTCGCCGAGAGATCGCATGAATGAAAATGCGATGTGAATGAATAAAAAACGGAACTAAGGCGAGATTCGCCCACATGTGCACATGAAACTGCAGTAACCCATCCGGCAGGGGGAAAATCAGGAAAGAGAAAGTAAAAGTGAAAGGACGAAAGAGGGAAAGAGGGAAGGGGAAAGGGAAAGGGGAAGTTGCCCTCCGCCCGCAAGTAAGTAAACCAAATCCGAATGAACAGGGATTTGCATTCATAAAATATATCGCATGCGAGCAGAGAGCAGCGACATCCTGGCTCATCCTCCATGCCTTTTAGTGTCCTCTTTCGTTCTTTCTCTTTTACTCTCCCTCGCAGGACCCGGCAGGTATTGCTAGTCACAAATGGAGGTCATGACTGTGTATGTGTGCTTCTTGGCTCGCGTGTGTGTTTGTGCAAATTATGCAAATCGCAAGCATGAAAAACAAATATTAAACTTTTCACGAGAAAAAAAGATTCAAAAATTAAATAAAATTTCACAAAAGACATAAAAACCAAACGGTTGCCCCAACACACACGCAGCGTAAGTGGGTTGCCTGCATGACAAACAGGCAGCCACAGAATGGGAAATCCCCTTTTTTGAAAAGGAAAGGGAAGTCACAAAAACAGGAGCAGCATCCATTCGCACACATACACATGTATGTACATGTGTGTAGTCCAACTTGCCTAAGTCGAATTTTCCTGAAAAGTCTGGAAAGAAATTGCAAATAAACACACTTGCTAGCAAGTTTTGCCTATTTTGGCCTCGAACTTTGAACTTTTTCCCAACTCTTATTTCTTTAAAAACTCCACTAAAAAATGTTTAAAGCCACTGTGAAATTACTTTTAAATGTCAAAGTTTTAACAGAGTTTCTACACTTGAAGAACTTGTGTGATGATATTGTATTTTTAAGTCTTGGTTAAGT
>JAEIIL010014167.1:0-11695 GCA_018905715.1 Drosophila lini | reverse complement strand
GTTAAAAAAGTAAATAGTTTCTTAATCCTTAATTCGTATTGACTTCATAAACAAGTTCTTTTAACATTTTATACTTTAACTTGATATCTTCCTTTTCTTTCCAACAGATTTATGAGGCTCACATTACCCAATCCATCAGTTTTTGGTTCATGTAAACCGCTTTCCACTCACTTTGCTGGCAGACATCGCCCGACCCTTGAGACTCTGCAGGAACTCACTCAATAACGGCTCGCCCACTCAGCTTCCTTGGCTGTTGAGTGAGCGCAACACTGCGAATACGTAACATACGGACACCGATGCATATCGCGTATACGCAGCGAGCGAAACCACTCAAGGGCCTCGGGTGAGCCCGAAGTCTTATCAGCAGCTAACCTGTTGGTCGGACGCTCCGACGCACGAACTCGGACCGTTCAGTTGCCTGTGATTCTTCGTTGGCGGCGGATGCGAAAATCGGCATATTGACTCGGTGGAAAATCAAGGAAAAGCATTCTCGAACAGAGGGAAAACTGTCTTCGGCGGAAGGCTAAAATATTTTCATTGTGCAGTGAAGAACTGATAGCGAAAGTGTGAGAGTGGAAGCGAGGAGGAGACCAAACAAGTGCCGGAACGTGCTCGAGTGCCTCCATCCTTGCGGTTTTTGGTTTCTCGGTGTCTCGAGCCCCTCCTCCCCGCATTTATACATACACCGCATAAGCGGTGTTGACACGTCGGCGGTCGCCAGTTTTTGGTTTTTATTTATACTCTTGTTTATACTTTTTGCCCGAGAACTTTTCGCCTTTCCGGCAATAATATTTAACGGCCAGAGTGAGAGTTAAAGTTTAACTGGCTGCAAAATAAACTTGAAATTAAATCAATTTGACAAGGCAAGCAGTTGGAGTGAGTGAGTGAGTGGTGAGTCTGGTTGGAACACCAAAATGTATTTGTTAATAAGTTTGACATGTTTTTGGGGGTCCGGCCAAAGTATATCCCCGAGTATATTCATTACGAACCGAACAAATTGAATTCCAGTCAACTTTTCTTTGCGGCCTTTTTCTTTGCCTCGCTCTCCCACAAAGAAAAGTTTTATTCCGCTGCCAAAAGAGGCTCGGAGCGGCCTGCCAGAGTCCCCAAAAAAGCATTCAACTTTTATTTTGTTTTGCGACAAAACAAATAAGTTAGCTGAAAAAGAAAAAAAATAAATGCGAGAATGTTAAAAGGAACCGAGGAAGAAAAGAGTGTACGGGAAAAAAGAGATAACATTAGGGAAAACCCAATTGCATTTAAAAGAAAACGAAAGCCGTATGGAGGGAGGCACGTACTCTGCTTACTTTTTATGTCCAAATCAAATGGCTTGGCCGTGACTGTTCCTTAATTAAAAATGCAAATTTTCCTTTAATTTTAATGGGGCCCTCGAAGCAAGCGTCTGAAAATGCTCCGAACACAACTCTAGATTGATTCTAATTGATCCCCTCTGACACGGCTGCCAGTCATCCAGTCATCCGTCAATTGTTGATTCGATAAACAAATGCATTGATTGCTCTTGCTTTGGTCCGCCAGGGCGAATGCTAATGACTGTGCTGTTCAGGTGGGAATTGGTCAAGTTTACCCGGCGTATACGTAATGTTAATCATTATTGCCTGGGGAACCAGCCTGCATAAGTGATAAGCGTGTGGGGAAACTCGTTCACAGATGATTGATGGCTTGCTCCGCATACGCTTCTCATGAACACGTATTAATGTGATTTTGATTTGCCATTGAACTCGTTGGGAAACTTGAGTAATTAATAATCTAGAATCAAAACTCATCAAACTCATTTCGCTCAATCGCAAAATCTGTAGCCACTCGAGTCGGGAACGTGGCTAAGATACCAATAGCCTGGGGAAATGCACAGAGCTTCGAGGGGATAGTCGGGATATGAAATGGCAAGAAAGAAGGAGAAAAATTCAGCTGCGTGAAAGGAAAACGCATTTCAATTTGCATATCAGACCGCGTCAGCTCTCGCAGATAGCCAGTGAAATGGGTCTTCGAGGCAATTTCAGGTTGCCGAAATTCCGCAATTGAGGCGAAAATTGCCAAGATGGGTGGTCTGGATGTCTTCAGTCGATTAAGATAGTTTCCCCCATTCCTCGGTGGTTCAACCTCGGCTCTTGCCTCCTCTCCATTTGCATTTAAATCAACTTTGTGGCACTTTTCGAACTGCAAATATTTATTTTTTACTTCTGTTTTTTAACCCATGGATGGGGGATATAAGACTTAGAATTCAAGGAACTAAGTGTAGGTATAAAGTTGAGGCTGGAAAATAATATTAAAATAGCTGACTTTATGACAAACTTTTTAAACTTACCCATTTGGCATTTATTTTGAATAACCATTTATTCGCTGGAAAATATTTACATATTTTCAGTAAAAAGTCAAAGACAAATATTGACTTTGAGTCAGCGAAAGCAGAAAATTCAACTGAACATGGCTCATGTCCTCCAGATAAATTTTCAGAACTGTAATAAAATATTTGCATTGCGGCATGAAAAGCGACTCTTTGAAATTGTTCAATAAAAGTCACTATGGTTTTTTAAATTCTTAAATAATATCCTACTTACTTAAAAAATATTAAGCAAAAAGGATTATAAGTCCTTTTTTCTATATACTAACAAATATGTACATATATCAAGCCTAAGCTTCTTTGCATACTCACTTGATGTTTTCCTTACATCTTTTTTTACGAGTTTTTTAACACCGCTTTCCTTTTTATTGGTTACTAAGTTTTGCATGAATTATGCACAAGTCTGGGTATATTTATTCTGGTACAAGTATATGTGTGGGTATATACCTTCGTGTGTTTATGAGTGAAATGCCTTGATAAGGAATGCGTAAGGGCAGCGAGAACGACCAGCTGCTTGAATTTATTTGATTTCTCACAGTCGCAAGTCACAGGTGACATTTTTACGGCCAATCTGAGCGATGGAGGCCCCGGACTCGAGGACTCCTCGATGCTGAATGCCAGAATGCCCGGGCAGAGAGCCTGGGGAACAGGGGAGCTCAGGCCACGACACGACCATAAAACGATTGCCATTCTCAAGGACAGCAGCAGCCGTTGCCAATGGCATTGCCGTAGCAGTTGCCTTTGACTTGGTCTTTGGTCCAAGATCCCTCTGCCGCAATGTAATCTGGGCCCAAAGGTTTGGGGCGTGGGGAGTGGGCAAAGGGAGAAGGGGCTGCCTCCTATTGACAGTCAGTCAGACATTTGTGGCTAGGATTTTCAAATTTCTCCAGAGACCAGCAGCAGGGAGGCAGGGGGCTGTGGCTCCACTCCATGTTGGCTTTCAATTTACCTTCATGTCTGGTTATGATTTTGGTCCGTGCAGTTGCTCACTTAACTTTAGTCAATAATTCAAGGCCCGCTGGGAAGCAGGCAGAGCCACACGACGCCGGGCGGAGGGCCTCCTAAGGCAGGCCAAAAAATTAATTGCTTTTCAATTAAACGACGGACGGAATAGGGAAAAATCACTTCGCCGAAGCTTGGTGAACCCAGAAACCGCACTTGGGGGCCTGGGGATTTGGATTGAAGTGAAGACCATTACTGGCTATAGAAAACGGCCTATACCCTGCGGCCAACAGAGTAATTAATTCTCTATTCGCAGTGGAGTTCTCCGATTCTGTAATTTATCAAAAGTTTAAAGGTTTAAGTAAAGATGTGACACATTTTAAAGCTAAGCTAAAAGCTGCTCTAGAAGAAGGGAGTCCCGAGAATCCTTTTAGTGCTTCACAAAGTGAATTTTTTATTTTTCAAGTTAAAGTTAATAGAGTGTAAAGTTTTCTTCATATACTTTTTGCTAAATAATTCATGAAAACCCCCTCATTTAAATACAAATGTACAAGAGCTACAAATTCCATTGCAAAGTTGCGAGAGAACTTTTCGCCTTGTCATTTCCCCGAAACATAACCTATTTAGAATAATCTATGCGAGGGCAAAGTTTTTCTCGAAAAAGCATTGTGTGCTGCCAGAGTTCGCTGGAAGAGTATTTATCGATTCATTATCATATCGCTATCAACTGGCCAGGGTCTCCACCATCGCCACCGCCGCTGTCATCGTCGTCATCGTCATCGTCGTCATCATCATCCTCGGCAACGGAACACGAAACCATCCCCATTCCCATCCGGACCCCAACTCCTGGACTGCAACCCCATATCGGGTCGACCAGACCGCGGCCGCACCGCGGTTCAAATATCATTAAAATGCAAAAATTGACGAGCTACGTGGAGGAGCCGCGAAGGATGGGCGGCGGTCTTTGCTTTAGTGGCCGCAAGCCCCGGATAGAGATAGCCGGATAATAAGTGGGCGGAGTCCGGGGACGCCCCCGACTCTGGTTTAGCTGAGAACCCGGCCATGAAGTGAACATTTAATTAATTTCGTTTGTTGTCTTGGTACGTTGATTAAAACGCCATTTACAACATTTTGCCTGCATTTAAGTCAGCGCAAAGTGAGTTGCTTATTAATTTGCATAGACCGGGCCAAGTACTGCACTGCCTGTGTGTTCGTTCTTAATATATATATATCCTAATATATATATATCGATTTCTAAATGAACATATTGCAGACATTAATCTGCATAATGATAAATGGAAATCGAGACGGAACGGCGAATAATCCGGTCGAAGGTCAGCAGCTGGGAGGAAACGAGGATAACTTAATCGCCGTAAAACATCTGCCACCGAAAAGGTCAAGTCTCAATTTGTATGAGTTGTTTCTCTTTTAAGATTATGTACGGCTTAGCTCTCAGATTAATGTTACAATTTTTTGTGAGCATTTTTATGGTGGTGTCAGTTCATGTGGCAGGAGTAAGTATACCTAAGCTGGATTAAAATGGCATTTTCTTAATGTGAGTACGATTTTGACCCAAATGTTGACTAATGAATTAATTTATTTCAATGAAATTCGTGTCAATATTGTCAAGTAAAGCCTTATGAAAGCTCAAAGACAGAAATTTAATTAACTAAATGAGAAAGTGAGGGAATATAGAAACTAAAGAGTTAAATATTTAGTTTATGAAAACTATGTTTCTCATAAAAACATTAAACTTTAGCAGACTGAATTAAATTTAAAGCTAAAAATATATATTTAAAATGTTCTGTAATTTTATTTGCTCCATGAATATTTTGAATTAATTTTAAAGATACAAATATATATTTAAAATGGTCAATAATTTTAGTCATCCCCCACAACCGAATGTTTTTCCCTTATAAATATTTTTAATAAATAATTTTCATAAATATAAACATTCCTTCTTTCTTGTTTGGCCTCTCAGGACATAAAGTTGGCCAAGTTCTTGTGTTCTCCCTGGTCGCCATAAAAGATTTACGTCTCCACGCTTCGGTATGATTTATAATGTAGATGATTTCCGCGTTTCTCTCTCACTTCTCGACTTTCATGGCTTCAAGACTTTAGAGATTGCCCAATTTGGTTAACAAGGATACCCCGAATTGCAAGGCAATTTTCCGGTGCCAAGGCTTCGTCCTGTTAAAGCGCATATTCTCGGTGACCAATGGTTTTGGGTCCACGGGTTTCGAGAGCGATGCCTGCCAAATGGCTGGGTTTTTCCTCATTATGACTGACGACAGATGAAGACGTCTTCACAGTGCAGTGCCTTCTGATAAGGACAGTTGTGATAAAGACAAAAGACGAAAAGGGATTGCTTTATCGCGGGCAGGACAACAAACCCGTGGAGCGTAGACCGTGGAGCGGTACTTGTCCGGCTGAGATTGCTCTTCTAGAGCTGAATTTATGAAGCCATTGTCTCCTTCTTAACCGCAAACGACTTGCAGGGGAAGCTGCACTAAATGGTCAATTAATTATGGTCACTGCCCCTTGAACCAGCCGAGCACACATGCCCGCCAAGTGCAATGGGGATGGTAATTGTAAGCATAAAGCCAACTAAAATAAATCAACTAAAATTTAGGTTATATTATTTTAAAATTAATAATATAAATTTATATTAGAATTTATAGAAACTCTTGACTTTCCAAAGCCAAATTACTGAGAAAAGAATATATTGAGGCATATTTAAAATACTCTTCAAATATTAGTTTCAAAAATATTTTAAAAGTAAAACCTAGCTTTTCTTTTTAATTTTTAATCTAGATATCGTATAGCTATATCGATTTTTTCCTTCCATCTCTAGAGTGCACTCTTAAAGCACCCCGTGGGGTCTGCAATAGAAAGCAGATACGCAGACTTGAGCCCAAGACAAAGGGAGAACGGGAGCTCCTCCACGTATAGTCGCAATAAAATTCATTGATTTTCATTCGGTTTGAATATTGGTTGGGCTCTGCCATATGTGTGCGGGCCGACGACGATGTCACCGCCGCCGTCGCCGCGTGTTATGCAAGGACATTTGTACACACAGAGGATGGGACACAGGATACAGGACACGGGCCGGGACCAAGGTTGTGCAAACAAATGGCGTCAAAAGACAAGGGAAATTGGTTTTGTTATTGTTGCTGTGGCGGCAGCCTGAAAAAGGTTAAAAGCCTAAACAAGTGAGCAATGCCAAACAAGGAAAAGGCACAAAATGAGCCATACAAACAGCGATAAAGGAATTTGGCCAAAAAGGGTTAACGCTGCGGTAAGGTGCAGGCTGGGGTGGTGCCGACTTTGAAATATTCTGATTATCCTTGAAGTGATGGAATATGAAGGTCTATCAGGGAACTCTATTCAGTTAACCCCACAAAAAGATTTGAACAAGAGATTTTTATGAACACAAAAAGAAACCTTACTCGTGTGGGGCTTTAAAAAGTAGCTGTAATCTTATCAAGGGATAAGGGTGGTTTCGAAATCAGTCTTTGTTTATATAATTTACAAACATAACTGTCTGTCTTTAATTCTTCCCTCTTTCCACCCATCTTTCTCTGCGACTTTTCGGTTATTTAAAAGTGTTTTAGACAAAACCAATCTGGCCAAAAATCTTGGCCTAATTTACAACTTGCTCATTTCAACGCCCCAACCAAATGAACACATTTCAGGCGGCCGGAGATAATCTGAAAATACGAACAGCCTTTATGGACTCGAGCGGCGAATGGTAAATGAAATTATTGTCCTTGCATATGCAAAATGAGAATTGTGAGTAAACAAGCCGAGGAAGGAAAAGGCTGGCAGGACAGCCAGACGACAGGGGGGCAAACAGACTGACAGAGAGACAGACAGCGGCGGGCGAGGGGCTAGTGTCCTCGTTAGGCACACCTCCTGTCACTGTCCCTAGTCCTGTAAACTAAGACTGCGGCTGAGCTCGGCCCGCCCTCCGGCGAAAACGCCCCATATGTCGCTCACTCGAAAGTTCAACGCTGCTGCCCTGTGGCCTTGGCATTTGCATTTTTATTTCAGCTTCGGCTTGCGTTTCGGTTATTACTACTGGGATGGGGTTGTGGAGTGGGAGTGGCAGTGGCAGTGTCAGTGGGCGGAGTGCCAGCTCATGACAACTGCGACTGCACATAATTTGCAAAAAGTTCCAGCCGTTTCAGCAGGCACTCTCCTGCGAAAATGCTTATGGAAAATGATGATTAAACATTCACAGCCCACGCCCCGAACAGGGAGATGGCCAGAAAATTTCAAGGCGTTGTCCTGTTTTAGTGGGACTGGTCCGGTTAACCTTATCTTGAGGTTGCAGACAAAACAGGAAAACTGCTTCGTTAGTTCTCCGGAATCCGGACCCTTGTTTTTTTTTTTTTTTTTTGGCTGCTACAAGTCAGATACTTTTTGGCAAAGGAAGGAAAACTGGCGGGGAGTGGCTACCAGAAAGGGTATATAATAAAGGTGTAAATCACAACATTTTCTTAAAGTTATATATATATTTTTGAATAGTTTCATTAATTAATTGTTAATTTTTATTGTCTTTTTTTTGTTTTTTTTTGCCTGGTACAAATTAGAGTATTTTTGGCAAGCGAGAGATCAGCAATAGGCTGCCTTTTCACTTACAAAGAGGGTTTTAAATATTTAACTTGGATTTCTTTACAAATTTCTCTTTCGATTTAATTTATATTATTACTTATTTACAATTTAAATATAAGGGATTGCTTATTTAATAATTATAGAGTACTTAAATGTTAATGTTGTTAAAATTGTGTTAAAGGTGTATTAATTAAATAAAAGAAAAGTTCAAAATAAATTATATTACCCAAATAAATAGAAATTGGTTCTCATATTCCAACTTGTATAAAATTAAAATTTTCCTTGACAACTTCTAAAATTAAATAACCAAAACTAACTATAAAACAGAGCATATTTATTGGGAACAAATTACTTTAAAACTTGATGGCAAATATGCTCTTTAAACGCTTCCGCAATGGCTCGCGTATATAGTTTGATGAGTTTTAATAACAATCCTCAAATTTGTTTGGCTTTTCTGAAGAGCTTAGATTGCCGGCAATCAAAAAGAAATCGCCTTTTATGGTTTGTTTTCATTATTGTGCGCAATTTTCCACGGATCATAATTGGCCTGACCACGTTCCGTGTATTCATATGGAGAGGAGACTGCAACCCACTCGTGGCAATTGTAATTGCTGCCATATTCAAATTGTGTTTTTTTCGAGGGATTTTAAAGCTCGATGGGAAAGCACTTACCACCACACACAAACAGAGACACACAGCTTGGCTCGTTGTGAGAGATGGTCGGTCTCTGGATCTGATGGCTCTTTGGCCGCACGCCTCGTTGAACTTTAGCCAAAAGTGGCCGTGTAATTTGTATGAAATTCGTTTTGGTCTTTCTCTATTTTTTTCGGCTCTTCACTTAAAGTGGCTCGTGTTAGCAAACATTTCAATTTTCGAATAGAGACTGTCAGGTCTATGCAGAAAAAGCGGGCAGGTCGAGGGAAAAAACACGCCCAACTAGAGGGAAAGCCATCGAAACGGGGCCATCGGTAGGCTGACTTGTTTACATTTTGGCTCGACTGGCTGTGTTTGCCCTGGGATCAGGGGCGGGAGCTGGCCCGGTGAGTGGGGGAGGGGCTGGGGGACGGGGGACGGGACTGGGTCAGTGAATGGTCCGCCCTTGGCCGTAAATTCATGTTAAAACAATCTTATTAATGGCTATAAGGGCCCTTCCTGCCCCAATCTTTCTAATAATGTTTAACTGCGATTTTTATTTGCGATTTCTGTTTTTGCTTTTTTGATAAAATATTACCGCCTGGATTTCCTGTTGCTGTTGCGTGTTTTTTTGTTGCTTGCCAATTTTAGCCATTTAGTTTGATTTCGGTGTTATCTTTACGCGAATGCCGCTGCCGCTTATCGCCCGGTCTGTCCACACCGACCTTAATGGGCTTAGCCTGGTCGAAACGGGATCGGGATTGGTGGTCCGGGGTCCGGGCATTGCAGGAAGTTACCGGAGGTGGATATTAGCTTCTCTGTTGCCCCAGCAATTTGCTATTTTTGTCGTTTTTATTTAGCATTATATTTAGTCAGGGTATTTGTCGAGCACAGATTAGGTTGGATAGGACCAAATAGAATCGAATTATATATGCTAAATAGCTTCATTTGGTTTTCAGTTGTATGCTAAAACACAACTTAGTGGAAGTAAAAATATTAAATAATATTTTGTAAGGTTTATATATAGGGGAAATATTGATATTTAATATTTATATTCCAGAGAAAATCTATGATTAATTTAAAGGGTCAACACAATTATGAAGTTTAAAATTATTATTTTATAATAAGGAATTTTACAAAATCAATAATTTTTTGGAATTACTCTTTGGTGATTTAATTTTTATTAAAAGCATTTGTTTCTGTTTATATTTACAACTTCAAAATGTGCGATAAAACATGCTTTATAAATCCCCAACTAAAGGGTATTTAAATTCTCCTGCTGATCGAAATTAGATTTTATTTTCGCCTCTTTATGACAATTATTCTGATGCATATATATTTGGATTTTGATATATATAACTCGCGGTATTCGGTATTCCGTATTCACATACGTATTCGATATTTATGTGGCCCTTGTAAATGTGAGTTGAGTGAGTTTGCTGGACTATTTGGATCGCTTCGAGTGGGAATAACTCCCTCCTAATTAGTTGCCGGGCAAATAAATCAACAAATAAATTAAAGCGCCGCAGTGCTCATAGGAATGAATATATATATCATATGCGTATGAATAATTCTTGGCTCGGCATTTCAACAATATGCAAAGTGGCTGCTGCTTACGAGTGAGGGCAACAATTTAAAGTGCCTGGCTATATCTATGGCAGAAAATATAGCGAAGGCGAAATTTTAATTAAATTCCGCGTCATCAGTCGATCCATGACACTGACACTGACACAGACGCTGAACACATGTTCCCTTCGAGGCCTCAACGGATTGTATCCGCTCTCGTCTGTCTGGACTCTAATCTGTTGAGTAATTTCTTTGATGGCGAATAAAACTTTTTTCCGCTGGCAGCCTCTTTTGACGCGAAACTAACGTCAAAGTTTCGCGGGAACTTTGTAATTGATTATCGTATAAAAAAAGGCCATGTTAATTAGAGCAAAACTCTGGATGCGAACGCGGACCACTCCGGCATTTGATCACTGGCCACATCATTAGTGGAGGGAATTTATGCGCCCGGCTAATGGCATAGTTTCCATCTGCACGAGACTCAGCTTTTCCTGAATGGCTGAGACCAAAAATGCTTAAAAAGTAGTTAAGGCCGACTGCCGACACGCCACAGAACTTAACCAAAGTTTATTTCCGGCCAAAAAAAGAAGAAGAAGATATATATATACGTTATGGCTGTCACGAATAAAGTGCAGTCTTAAATGGCTTTAATAATAATAATTTATGGGCATGTCAAAAACTTCAAAAAGCTAGGTGAATAATTTTATGGAAGCGTTCAAAGATTTATGTTTATCAAAGCCAATAAACACTTGTCATAATCCATAATTTAAGTGTTGGTTAAATGATTTCAAATGTATCTGATTGCTCCTCTGTGGTCATTCAACCGATAATAATTTGTGTTTTGATGTGCATTTGCAAGCAATTATGCAAATAGTTTTTGAATTGTTATTGTCATTTCTTATCTACTCGATATAGAAAACAAATTTGTTTATTTATTTTTGATTATTATTTAGAACATCATCACTTGAACAGTATCTGTACTCTAACTATATATTAAAATTTATTAGGTTCTCTAGAATTGACTTTCCTTAGTTCTTTCTTTTTTGCTACTCTCGTCTTTTTACTTCCTTCTCGAAATGGTAAATCGAAAGGGCTTTGGGCGAATAAAAGAAACGAGGGGACCTTTTCCCTATTCACTTTTTTTTAGCACTTTGTTTGACTATTCGTCCTGCCAATAAACCGCCCTGACAGTCCATTGAGATACGCTTTAACTGCATCTTTAAGCCCCAGAGCGATGAGAATTCATTAATGGTTTTTGCCCTCTGGACCGATGCATGCACCTTGTGGCCATAAAATTCCCCAAGCGCCTATAAGTAGGCCATATACTCTGGCACTTATAGCCGGCGCAGGGCGACGTGTTGTTGATGTTTTTTGTTGCTGTCGTTGTTGTTTTTGTTGTTTCTGATATTGCGGGTAGCAAAATAAAATCCCATTAAAGTGAGCGTTTGTTCTCGCCCTGGCCATATCGCCTTGTTTCATTATGTCACGGGCTCAAAGATAAATCGTTGTCGTAGAAGAAGCTTCAGCAGAGGGAAGTTACATTTAGAAAAATAAAGCAGACTTAGCGGGAAATATAAG
>JAEIIL010014158.1:0-36861 GCA_018905715.1 Drosophila lini | reverse complement strand
GCACCTCTGCACGAAGTTATTATAGTTTCAGGAAAATTTGGAACAATGGAATCGGTACAACAAATGGTATGTTCAAATTACCAAATAATGCACTTTAGAACTTATCTAAAAATTAATAAATCTAAAAAATACAATAATCTCAAAAATGCTACAATACTTTAATTGGCTTTTAAGTTAGATTGACTTAAAAATCCAATCCAATGAAAAGGTAAATAAAAGAATGTGGAAGTTACAAATTAAAGTCGCAAAGGAAGCTCTACACGAAGGTATTTGGGTTTCTGATTATTTTAAAGCAGTTCAAAAATGTATTAAAATTAGTTCAGATAATATTTTTATACTTTTACAAAGTTTATTGTATTCTTTGCAATAAAAAGCAAACCATCCTTTGGTAAAGCCTTCAAAACAAATCTTCTGCAAACCTTAAATAGTCTAACAAACAAGATCTTTAAAGAGTGCAGTAGAAGCCGCTTAAAACTCTTCAAAAATGTAACTCGAATAACAATTACTTGAAATTTCATTAGGAATGGCTTACAAATTGTTTACCGAGTCGTGAACTTGCCTCGGTACATTCTTGCAAAACTTTAAAGTGTCAACGCTGATGATGACGAGAGTTGGATGCCTGCCTTGCCGATGATGACGATGAAGCCCAACCGCAAGGCAGCTGTAGACAATTTCCTTCTGTTCCCCGGGCTCCGTCACACTCTCAATGTCTCTCTCTGCCCAAGTAAATGTAAAATTTTCCCCAGATGCTGAAAATTGCAACTAATTCCATGGAAACTTTTCCCAGAACTTGCGCCACGCACACAAACACACACACAGAGGGAGATCTCTCATTTGGAAAACTTTAAAATTAGTTAAGTTCGAGCTGAGATATCCAATAATGCAGCCCCCAAAATGTGAACAAACAAATTCATCTGCGACTACAGACTTGCTTACATTTGAATGGCTCGGTTTCGGTCGGGTTTCGAGTTGGGTTTGGCCTGGGTCCGGATTTTGGTTACAGTTGGGTCGGGTTCGGGTTCGGGCCATATATTTGCATCAACTTTTGCTTTGATGTGGCCTCAGATTTGCGGTATATGTGTAGGGGGACGCCTACCCACACACAAAACTTGATCCAAAAACTTTCAATCAAATTAGCCCAATGCAACGTACATTGGCTGGAGGCGGGAATTTTGAGTTACAGCTAAGCACATTGCACTTTACCTAGAGTTTAATATAATTACTCATTAAATGGGATTTGATAGAGCTTAAATATTATTAAAGTATGAGGGATTTAAATGCATGTGTAGTGTGAACCTGGCATTGAAAGTAATATCGATAAGCGATAGGTTTTTAAAAAGGTTGCAAGCGATTGCTGTTAAAATGTTACCAGCAAGAAAGTCGATTGTTTATGCATTGCAGGCAAAGCGTTGAAAAAAGAGGTAGAAAACTGTATAAGTTTTTATCTGAATACAAATTAAAGAAACGAAGAATTTTATAAACAAAATTGTATATTTAAATCTACTAATTCTAGCAACTCCATAAGTTTTTATTTTAATAAAACAATCGTGCTATCTGATATCCCGCTTAGATAATACAGTTATCTTTATAGAACCCAGTCCGTAACCCTTTCAATTTTCATTTGTATAATGACTGCCAAGTTTTTGCAGTTGGTCTAATGAGGATGGCCGTTTAGGAGCTTCCCGAAATACGTACTTTCCGCTCATTGTGGCTGCTGAAGAGCTTTTGTTTTGTTTTGTTTATTTTTTTTTTTAGAAGAGGGGGAAAAGTGAAAGTGCAGCGCTGAATTTTAACAAAATTTATATGGAACAGCAGAGAGTAGAAGGAGCAGCAGCTGCGAACGAAGTTAAAAGGACAATTTACCTCCTTCCCTGCCGCTGCTGCTGCGCTGCGTCTTGGCTTGGAATGCATGAAAGGGAAAAGCACAAAAACATTTTCACGTTTTGTCCCCCCCGCCCAACTTTGTTGGTTTTTCCTAGTTGCCTTTCTTGCCTGCCCGCCTGCCTTTTCTTGTGGGTTTCGTTTTAAGCCAGGCCAAAAGCACTGCAATGCCAAAGAATTTAAGGGGCTGTGGCCTAGGGGAGGCTGGAGGTGGAAGGGATGCTGCTTGGTTTCAACTCGAAGCAAAACACTTAAGTTTTAACCCAAATTGTTGCCAACAAAGCGGTTTGTCTAACATTCTTTTTGAGCAAAATTTTGTGAAAAAGTGTTTTTCCAACGAGACTGAACCGCACACACACACGCACACGTACACACATGTCTTCTCTTTCCTTATATAAAGCCGTGAACGAACATCCAAAGAGTAAACAAGGCATCCGAAGAGCTAAGGGCCAGCCTTGGATATGCCCCCAAAGCTAAGTAACAATAAACGTCGGAGAGAAAGGGGAAAATTTAGCTAAAGAAAAGGGCATTTTTCCTGCAGACTAAAGCTAGTGGGGGGCAGGACTTTGGGGATATCAATGAAGGAAAGGAGTTCTTATGTGGGATTTTGGGATGTATTTCATTTAGGAGAAGTAGCATTAATGTTAAGGCAAGTGAAAGTAAAACAAAAAGACTCTAAAAGGTGTAAAATATCAAGTAGAGAATCTAGCTTACCAATTATATAATTTAATCTCTTAATATAATATTATTAAATATTATTAAAAAACCCTCAATTTAAGCATTTATAAAATGCAAAATATAAAAACAAAGAACGATGTCCTGTTGGGCGACAATGGCTGCAAATGCAAATGGCATTCAGCCTGTTTTGGACCCACATAATGGCCAACCGTCTAACCCTTCCCTACCCAAGCCTAAAATGCACACTTCCCGCAGGGTGTTAGCCATGTCTGATGCCTCATGTCTGGCCTGCCTGCCAGCGACATGTTGACCTTAAAAAACTTGACGTGTTGCAAATGTTGCAAAACAACTCGAGGGCTTTCGACTTGAGCACTTTTTCAGTTCTGTTCAGTGTTCAGTGTTCACTGTTCGCCGTTCGCTGTTCGGTTCGCTTTTGATGGCGATGGTGCACAGTCGGTCTGTCCCTGTTTGACGCACATGAAGTGCCGCACTTGAAATATGCTTTTTTGCCTCTGGCCAAAAGGGAAAGCGGGCGGCGGGCAACGAGCGGGGGCCAGGGTGTGGAAAATGTGTTTTGACAAGTGTCACTTATGCGTAGCTACTATGAAATATGCAAAACCCCGTTTCCCATCTCGTTCTGTCTGTGTCTGTGTGTGGGTGTGTGTGGCTTGTTGCTATAATTGCAATTGAGGAAAATGCAAAGGAAGGACGGGCTCCACGGGGCGGATGAGCTATATATGCGATGTCTGTGTGATCAATGCATTTATCGAGTGGTGAAAGAGGGAAAAGCGACAGTTGGCGACGTGCAAAAAGGATGTAATTAATTTGCACCCAAGGACTTTGGCAATGACAATTTGAATGAACTATAAAATAAACACTGCTGGGAACTGTCGAGTGTAATGCCCAGGGGTTTTACTAAACATAGTCAAAAGAGGGAATGTTTTGCTAATAAGACAGCTAGTCTGGCTCTTAAAATAAATTGCTGAAAAATAAGTAAGGCTTTAAGTACCTCTTAAAAATATTATAAATATTTTTTTTACAAATAAATTTTAGTTAAAATAAAAAGAAATTATTAAAACAGCCCAGAGTATGCAATACTTCCTTTATATCTTGTTTTCTGCCACTATTATTTTAATCTCTGCATAAATATTCAGTATAACTTATTATTCATGCAATGCCTAATAATTATAATTAATTTTCCATTTTCTTCACAATTTCCAATTCGCCTTGGACAAGCTTAATCGAGAGATAAGCGCTGAATTAGAACCTCAAAGCATTTAAACCACCGCCAAATGGAGCTGTAGTCAGGGCTTACTATATAAGCACAGTGCTAACTTTATCAAGAATAAAGAAGGGGTAGGGGAAACACCTAATCTGCCCTCCCGCGCAACCTTATATTAAATCCATCCGCAGCCAATTGAAATCGCCCCCCGAGTTCAGTTGGGTTCGCAGGCGACGGCGGCGGCGGCGTCGGGCACTCCACAAATTACCAAACAAAACCGAATCCCCCAGTGGAACCAACAAGTTTAGAGCCAAAAGGCAGACGGACGGAGCAGAGATAACTCGATGGCATTTAATATGCGAACCTTTTCCGTGCTTAAATTTCACAAATAGAGAGAGAGACCCGGGGAGGGGACGCAGGCGGAGGGCCGCGCACAAAAGCCATTCGGTCCTCCTGGGACTTTGCTATAAATATTAAAGCAAAGCAGCACCGAATCCGGTGCAAGAGAATATTTAATCTATATATATATATATACTATATATATTTTGATATGAATTTAAGACCGACAATTCCCTGGGCAGGTCAGTGTTCACTTGAGCTTGGATCGCGGCGTATACGTAATGCGCCCATTAATATTTAGGCCACGTTAAAGCCAAAGAGTCGAGCTGAAAACTTTAAAGAAATGTGCGCCAAACCCCCATTAACCCGCTGCAGACTGCTGCCTGCTAGTCATTTGTCAGTGGGTTAAAGTTTTGCCCCAAACTGGAGCAATGCTCTGTTAATTAGCATTTTACCGCAATCAAACGGGGTTTCTGCCACCCGAAACCCCAAACCCAAGCCCAAACACCACTGGCAAATGGCAAAATGGCAATTGGAATGTAAACTGCGATAAATGTAAGGGGTTCTGCTGCTCCGCTGCTGCTGCTGCTCCGCCATTCTGTATCTTGGCCATCTCCAGAGGAATTAACTTGGCTGTATGGTAATGTGTAATTCAATTGCCCTTAATCATGAAATATTCCAGGCTTTCCCCCATTGGGATTGTGCTTATTATTTCTGTTTTGCAATGGAAAGAAATTAAGTGAAATTAAATGGGTAAAAACCCTAGGGGAGTTGTGTTTCGGTGTGGGGGGGGGGAAAGTTTTCATTGGAAGTTTTTTATATTATTTCTTTGAAAAAGTGGTTCTTGTTTTTGGCGGGTTGAAGATGAGTTCAAAATTTTCCGCTTTTATAATACCAATATTACCAAATTTAATAAGTCTATTTTTTCATTACGATTAACCAGTCGTGTTAACTGGTTTCCGGTCTGATACCTTTTCTTTTACTAGCCGCCTTTACTTATTTATCATTTTATATTTGCAATTTGCAAACTGGTTTCCGACAATTGCCGCAACGAGTAAATATAATTCTTCCCTTTCTCAGGAATTTGCATGGCAAACACTTTGTAGTGTCGCCGCCTAACCAATCCTGGGCCCTGCAATTTTCCTGCATAGTTTTTCACACCTTTTTCCTTGCTGTTGCTGTGTTGAGCGGAGGCATTCAGGTCAAATGCGTATAAATTTTAAGCCAAAAACACACACACAGTCACAGGATGTGTGGGGAAAAGGTTGGGGGTTTTCCTGCGAAATCAAAGGCAAAGGCTGGAAATTGAGATCGAGAATGGCAAACGCTTAGGAGCAATTACAAATTCCGGTTCTGTCATCCACGGCTCTGTCGAAGCGGAAGTCATTATCGTGGCAAACAAAACCTAATAGAGATAGGGGTTGGGAGCTATTCCTCCCTTCCGTAAGTTAACCCGCCTGGGCCGCTCTTAACCCCCCAGTGGCCCCCGGGCTAACCGCAGGAACAACAACTGTAACACGCCATTACATACATTTGCGACAACTTGGGTGTTCGGGGGGCGGGCTTGGGTTCTCTCCTCCTCGTGTGGCTATGGGTTTTGTCCTCATTATCGAGTTAATTATGTGTGTGTGACCGTCTTTGTCTGGTAGTGTGAGTGTGTGTATGAGAAGGTAATTACAGCAGTGCTTCCATTGTTGGCCAGGACATTTCGCCTTCGGATTTTCGGGGGTTCTTGGCTTTCAGTTTGTTTTCCATTGATTCTGCATGGAGAGAAAATGGGTGTGTAAACACTACAAAAAAGAGGATTAAATATTGAATAGAAATATATTATTTAAAAATAAAGAAAATAGCTTGAACATGAAGAGATTATTAAATTGCGGTTCTCGGAATTCTCACTTGAGAATTCCAAGCATTTTCAATAATTAAATAATAATAATAGTCCTACCCGTATTTCCCCCAGTGTGTGGTCTGTCTGTCTGCCTGTGTGTGGTGCCACCCTCCCAATTTTCCGCCCCAAGTTTTGCACCTTTCGTTTCGATTGTAATTAATTTGCAAGGCGACTTCCCTAATGATGTGGTTGGTGGTCTATTTAAAGTGATGAATGTCTCCGCACTCCGAGTAAATCTTTCTCCTTTCCGGCGCTAGGACTATTTTTTGCCCACAGGCATCTTAACGTCTGCCTTGCGATAGATGTACATATATTCTGGAAATATGTTAACCCATCATTTACACCAAATAATCAGGGATTTCGCATCTGTTTGTTGTCGTTTTTCCCGTCTCTTTTTTTCACCCCACCAGTCGGTAGACCCAACTCAACATTTCCGATCCTGAAGGTTAATTACATTTATACAAAACGCAACTGAACCCGCAGGACATTGACTTAATTTCCCTGGCGTTTGTTTTTCTTCTTTCCCGTTTTCGCTGTATTTTCCTTTTTTTGTTTCTGTATTTTTGCTTTTTCTGTTTGCTTTTTAATTTTTTTAAATGCTCGAAAAAAGTCGAGACCAAAGTGCTGCCAGCAATTTCCTCTATCTTTCCCGCCCCCAACCTGCTTTCATCTTGGTTCTTTTTTTCGCTTTTCCGTAATGCTCGTTGAAGCGCCTAAATGGTAATTAAAAATTGTTGCATTGCCGCTCGAATGCGTTTGCTATTTATGTAGTTCGCGGGGCATTTCGTAATTTCTGGGGGACTCGCACAGAATTTAAAGGTTCTGTGGCTTAGCATTTGGTTAAGGTTTTTATTTTTCTAGATTATCTGTGTTGTCTTGTATTTCTTGGAATTTTATTGAAATTGTAAGGGAGGGTGCTCTGGTGAAATTGATTGGGGTTTGGGCACATTTTAGGGAGCTTACTTGGTCAGTTTAAATTTAAAATTTAATTAGAAGACTTCAGAGATAGGAAGTGGCTTTAATATGGATAACATTTATAGTTTTCTTTTATAAAAAAATATTCTAAGTATTATAAAACTCGCATAAATCCCCTGTTCCCTTAACTTTTATATACATTTCTTAGACAGAAACTTCTCTGGCTTCAATAAAACACTTCAAACTAAACTTTTCCCCCCTTTTGGACTACATTTATGGACGTGAAAACACCTTGCTTTGGTCTCCTGGAAATTGCCAAATCGAATGCATTGCCAAAATAAATTCTGATTTGACAGCAAATAATCGACTGTGGAAAGTTGGCAACTTTTTCGAGGTGTCAGGAGCCAGCACACGTTCCAAAGGACTTCAAAATGGGCCAAAAAAAAGGGTAGGAGAGCCAAAGTCGGTTATGCAACGCTGCAGTATAGTTGGCTTAATCCGGCGCCAGTTGCAGCTGCAGTGGCGTCGTCCCGAAGTGGGCATCCTGCGCATCGCTAATCCAAATCCTAATCCTAATCCACGCAATTCAAAGGGGCAAAAACCACAGCAGCTCGTTGTGAAACACAAGGCACAAAGTTATGGGTGTGTTACCCCGCCCTCCTACTCTGCCCCCAGTTGCTGTCCATTCAGGCATTGCGGGCTTAAATATTTAATTTCATTACGACAGGACCCTCCACACACTCGGCGAAATGTGAGCGAAGAGCAGAGGGGAGGAGATATATCAGGCATTCATCATTCATTGAAAGGGAAAAGAAGAAGCTGAAGGAGCGGAAAAAGGAAGGCAGCCGGAGAAAGGAAACATTTATGTGGCTTTCTTTATATATATACCACATTACATATATATGAAAACCCACAGCCCTCCTTTGACTCGGCTGCATCGTGAAATGCTTCGCTTTATTTCACTCCATTCTGCGCTTTGAGAGCTCGTTGGCGAAATGTGAAGAGGAACCTCCCAAGGGAGCCGGGAGGAAGGACCTTCTGCCGCCAATTATAATTATGAAATTGCTAATAATATGTGAAATGCTGATGTCTTGACATACTCGTCATGTCCTTGACGTTCCCATTGAAACGAGAGTGACGCAAATTGAAGTTAATGCGAAATATGTTAACCGATGTCGTTGAGGCTTTCAGTCATAACTTGAAATTACAAAAAGGAATTTCAGGCTTTATATTAAATTTTCTCTTTATAATGTAATATATAGCCTTTCTTTATCTTAAACCTCTGCTTAGTTTTAAGGTTGTCATGTCAAGGAAACTTACGTGGGAACCCAAGGCAGGCACTGCTCTTGATTCTCCCTCCTTTCCCTTCGAAACACATCACTTTTTATACTCTTTGTATTTTGTTTTGTGCGCCGGCCATAATTTTGTCAATAATATTTGTTTGTTTTGGCCATAAATGCAAGTTTTGGCTTTTATTAGTGGTTCCAGCCATTTGCCTTTATTTCGGCGTGTCAATGGGGCAATGGGGCCAGAGAGAGGGTGTCTCGGTATCCGCCGATATTGATATACTAGCTATAGTCATGCAATGCGGCAAATGATAAACAGCAACGCCTTCAATAACAGTTACAATTGTGAACTCTGGCAGGGGCACAGGTGAGCAGGTGAAAGGGAATTGCTGCTTTTCTGGGGGGGGTTGGAGGAGAGTGAATGAGGTAAGAGCCACACTATAAATAGATGTCTCAATGAAATTATTCCGATACATGCAATTGAAAGTGAAATGGAGACCGAATTTGGCAGTTACCAAAGGGAGGGAAATATGGTCTTTAAATAGTTATTTTTCCTAATTTTAAAACAAATAATTAAAGCCCAGCGATAACAGGCAAAACAGCTTAATGAATAACCAATGCGTCTTATCTAATTTCACTGACCAAAGACCAATGGCCAATTCAATTAGTGATTAACAACCAAACCGCACTAAGCCTTAGATAGGAAAACAGCTGTTGCTCAGAGCCCAGTTAAGCTCTTTGCCGTCAAATAAACTGAAATTGAGTCAGTACTTCTTGGACTCTCTAGCGAAATAGTAAAGTTCTTTTTATAGGAACAATATGACAGACAGTGGAAACTTTACAGCCACCGACGGTAATGGCAAGATGAACTCTTAAGTTCTCAAGTTCCGGCTATATAAGTGATAAGTGGTACTTGTTCCAGGGTCCAAGGAGGAGCAGGCCCATAACAATCTGATGATGGTTATAGCAACCCTAACCTGGTTGCTGCTAAGCTGCTTAAGTGAGATGTTCAATGGGGGAGTCATAGAATTGCATTTGAACTTTGAGATACAATTTACTTTAAAGTTTTAGATAGATTTTTATCTAAAATAGGTGATTTCAAGTCTCTTAATCTTTTCTATGACCTCCCTGACTACTAATTATAATTATGTAAATATTTTTAAATGAAAATTTCCCCCATTTCCTAGCTCTCTTCATTTACTGCTGCAATTATTGGCAAGTTTTGAGGCCGCTTTCGCGACGCAGCCGTGAGGAAACCACCGAGTCGCCTCACAGCACCCTGCTAACCGTGCATGATTAGCTGGGAAAAAAAGTAACCTTAACAAAGAAGCCCGAGGAAATGGCGGAAAAGGGCCAGCAGGAGCAGCAGCAGCAGCTGTTGGAGATCATCCTTGGCCGGGGCCTTGACACTGGCCATATTGCCCCTGTGCGCAGCAGTAGCAGCAGCAGCTTCCATTTCCATTTTCCATTTCCGTTTCCGTTAAGTTAATTCCACACGACAACAGATAAACAAAAAACGAACAGAAAAAAAGAGAACGGAAAATTCCATGTGTTGCTATTTCCCTTTTTTCTCTGCGCTCCTTGCTGTGTGTTTAGTTTACATTTTCCCCTCTCTCATCTCTGGCCTGGCCAAAAATATTTTATTTCCCTCGGCTGCCAGGGCAACAAGCCGGCAAAGGAAGCCTTTCCGTCCGTCCTGAGATATTTGCAGCTCTCGAGCTTTTATTTCTTTTGCTGTGAAAAGCGAAAAGCATCTTTTATGCAAATTTAGCAGGTGGGTGGCGGCAGGCCGGAGCCAACATGACTTCCGCTCCTTAACTGGCTTAATGTTGCCCAGGTAAAAACAGCCAAAAGAGTTCAGCCCGAAGGGGAGTTTAAAAGGAATCCCCGAAAAGAAATGGCAAAAAAATGGTGTTATTAGATTAAAGCTGAGAAAAGTTTAAGGCAAAAGCATGAACCTTTGAAGTTACGTGTATCTTGATTTATGCATAGTAAAAGTCACTTACCATTCTCCCTGAAAGCATTCATATTTGAGGAATTTACTATTGGGAATAGAATGTTTCGTAGAATTGCAATTTTCTTTAATGAAAATAAAGAGCTTTCATGTAGAAATTCAAATTCAAAATGTATATTTTTCTTCCGAATTTCTATCAAAAAGCCTTTTCGGGTTTAGCAAGAATACTTGAAAATATTTAGATGTTTTATTTGATTTTAACACAAATCCAAGGGTACTAGAAAAGAGCATTTATGAGTAGTTTTATTTAGAATTTTATTATCAACAAAAACATATTACACTTAAATGTATTCAGGGATATATAAAGCACACATCTTTTAATCAAAATATCCTATATTCAAGCCCTCTTTAAGCACCAAACTTTTCTGTAATTTCTGTTTTTCCTCCCTAGTTATGCCGCAACAATTATCCGTAACCCATTTACGGTGGCACACATCATTACCATTCACCATTCACCGCCGGAATCACCCCGTTTTCCTGGACTCAATTCCCGCAACCTCTTTCCTGAACCTTTAAAATTTCGTCAGACCAAAATCGATTTGCCCAAGGCCTCCTCTTCCATCGCATAACTCTGGCCAAAAGCAAGGCTAGGAGTTGACTTCACAATCAGAATGATAGAGAGAGAGAGAGAGTGGGAGGAAAAGAGCTGAGGAAAATCGACTGGCAAAGAGGTAAACTCTTGAGAAAAGTTTTCGCCGGCACCAAATCAAATGCCGATTATCGCCCAGTTAGTTGCACTCACAAAGGAAAGCGGGAAATCCGTTGAATTGAGAGGTAGAGAGGCGGTGACATGGTAGTGGCTCCAATTTCGTGGCTGGCACGGCTGTGCCTTCTGCTTTCAGGAGGGAGAGTCTCCTTCCAACAGAAACCTACGACGACTGTTCACTCATTATCGGCGTGTTTGTTTTATGAAGGTCGTTTCCAACAGCCCGCACAAAAGGATTCGGGCCACGCACGCACAGACATCGTCAGTGTCGTCACCCCATTCCCCAGACCCCAATTGGGGTGCCCATTCCTCCCCAGCACCCTCTGCCCTATTACCTCCTTTTTTGGGCTCAAGCTCCAAGCTCCCCTCTGACAATCTTTGACAAAGTACACTTGGGGAAAGGAAGACTTTCTTTTTTGGTTCTAAAAGTAATAATTATAATAATATAATAACAAACAAATAATTTTAATTAATAGATTTTTCTTTCATAAATTATTCTCATATAAATTTTCCTTTTACAAATTTTAAACTTTACTTGTTTTGGAAAACAACTTTTCCTGCAGTGTCCTTGCTGCCATTTTTGGCCATTGTTATCTGGTTGCCTTGCTTTTGCCTTTGCCTTTGGTTCTTCATCTGCTTATACGGCTTTTCCTCTCTCCATCTTCCTCTCTGTTGGCCAGCTTTTCCTCTAGCCTCTTGTGTTGACACTTTGCGTTATTGTTGACTGGTCCATCTCGGTGATATCTTTGATAAATCTCGGCTTTCGCTTGTCCAAGTAACCAAAAATTTGTCCCAACTTCAGCGAGTGCTAATAGCAAACACAGCAAAGGCAAAGGAAAAGAGGAGGAAAACTTGGGGGTCAGGGGGGAGCCAGCTCCAGCTGAAGTTCATCATAATTGCTTATGACGATGAGTCGAGGGAAATCTGTTTCCCAGCCTGGCTTGCCATTGGAGGAGGCTGCGCATTAAATTATTTCTCATTATTGACAGTTTATCAAATTGATTTAACAAACTGCCACCCCCTCCGGCCCACGCTTTTGCCTTAATATTGTGCAATTTTCTCTGATTTTCCCCTTCGGTGTTGCTTCCCCCTTTTTCGGAGGCAACTTAAGTGTTTGTGATAAATGTTATGGTTGTTTGCTAGCTTCTTTTCCGGCCCCTCCCTCGCCCTCTGTCTAGCTTAGCTTTAATGTGCTTTTGTTGCTTCTGGCTGACTGGTAGTGTGTGTGTGTGTGTGCGCGTGTGTACAGTGTGTGGAATTTATGTAATGCCCAAAAGTTGAAGCATACTTTTCGGCTGTTTACTTAATGTTCCTGCTGCTGCTGCTTCTCTCAACATTTTTAGTTAATTTTAGTTTGTTTGCAGAGGAAAGAGGACGAGTGCTGCGAAAACTGGCTAAATGTTTTATTAATTTAAACACAAAGCCCAAAGTTTTGCAGTTTTCTGTATATTCTGCCATGTAATTCAGGTTTTCCGGAGAGCCTTTGAGTTGTGTGCAAGTCAGGTCCAGTGAGGAATAGATATAAAATGCACATATATTATATATTAGGTCTCTCAAGCTTTTGGCTAAGGTGTTTTCTCTGCCATTAATTATTACATATTTTTGAGCAAAACTTGGTAATATAAGGTTTCATTTATTTTTTAATTAATCGTATTTCATTGACAAATAAATTCTCAGCTTTAAAACCCACTCTCCTACATTATTCATGAACCCACAAATATATAATATATATTCCCCATTCAATGGAAAACAACTTGAGGTGCAGCTATAGTCAAGGCAAGTGGCATAATCTGCTGGCCGGAATTATCAATCAAAAGGCAATTTCTGGCGCTGCCATGGCAATAGTTCGCTCTCATTTCCCTGCACAACAGGAATATGAAATAATAATGCAGCGGAATTGAATTGAATTGTGGGCCCTGCTCCTTCCACTCCTGCTGCAGGACACTTGAGAGGATGCGTCGATTCAAATCGATTGGCAAAAGCGGCTTTTAACAAGTAGATTTGATCCGATATTCATTTCCCCTGCAAGGAAGTTGTTTGTTATACACAATATTGTTGTATTGTCTTGTCCTTGCCAGCTCATAATTAAGCCTGGGATGCTAGGATGTCGGGCTGCCAGGCTGCCAAGCAGCCAGGATGGAGTGCATATCAAACACATCCTGGGGCATTTGGCTGCGTCTCAAGTGGCAGGAAGACGTCGCAACAGGGGGGGCTTCGCTTCTGGTTTTCCACCCTTTTGTCTCGCTGAAAATGCCATTGACAATGGCGACTTCTGTCAGGATTGTCACGTCCTTGTCACCCACACGAAATAAAAAAAAAAACAAGAAAAAAAATAGGGAAGAGCTAGGAAATGCGAGGAGAGCAAACAAGCTTCTGACAGCGTCTGAAGAGGAGGACAAAAGGTTTCAAATCCGACTGATTCCAGCCAATTTGTTTGTTTATTTCTGTTTGTTTTCCATAACAGTTACACAAATAATCCCCCAGTTCCCAGGCTCGTTGCCTCCTGGTCACTTAATTGCCCGGCAATTTGCCAGGCAGGCATTCTTCATGGGTTATGCATTACTTTCCGTCTATTTCCACTCGACACCAAAGACTGCTCTCAACTCTCTCTCTCTGATTTCTGTGTTGACTTTTGCATAATTTATTTGCCAAGGAGATAACTGACTGAATGCCTCTGCCGTACATATTTTTCGAAATGTCATTGCCAAAATAGTTAATTAAATATTTACTTGGACAAACGTTGTAGTAAAATGTTGATTAATTATTTAGGATTTTCCTGCAGGGGAAAGGGCACCCGTTTACCATATCCGTAGATGAAATAGCATCTCGATTTTGGCAACTTTTGACTGCTGTTTTTGTTAAGAAACTTGCCAAAAGTTTTCCCACACCCACACGGGTTGGCTTTTCCCTGATTTCCCGACATGCCGACACTTGTTTTTCGGGACTGAGTCTAAGTGATTTAGGCTAAACTTTTACTCGCTTTTTTTTTTCTCCCCGGAAATGGAGCGGGAAAAAGTTTTGTTGCTCTGCATAATCGTCGTGTCGGGAACGAAAAAGAAGAAGGCTTTCCCCGCTCTAAGTGCATTACGAAACAATCAATAAATTTACTTGGAACTGGCGGGAGTGTAGGAGAAGTACTAAACTCAACTCCAGGAGAGAGAGTCCTGCCATGTTTATGCGCCGCTTATGCTGGGGATTATGTGACATGTGGGCAAAACGCATATATATGCCATATTCCTGGCCACGTGCCTGAGCTTGACGCCACCGTACGTACTAGCCCAGTTGAGTCGTAATTCATTTGCATAACATTAACGGGCAGGCGGATGCCATAACATGGCCCACATGCCAGGGCTCTAAACTGGGGGCCAGCAACCAAGTTTAAATAAAATATTTATGCCAACGAATTAACCGTAAACAGAGGAGTTCCGGGGCACTGACTGTGTGGGTGTTGAATTGGCTTACGAAGAAGGGTTCTGTCTCCTTTATGGCCTTAAGGGTGATGGAGGAAGCGAAGATTGCTGTATCCTTTTGAGTGAACTTATATATACCTATATTTGTTATTTAATATTTAGGCAGCAGTAGGTTTAAGTTCTTTGGAGAAAATATGTAATATTTTCCCTAAAAATCCATCGATATCTTTCTTTATACATTCACAGCTTTATTTCTTGGAAAATCATTGACAAAGTTATCGAAATTTCATAAGATTCATCATCCTTATGATCACTTTACTTCTTGAGCAGAGTGGAGACCACAGCGGGGGCAGCGTAGGCCGAGTAAACGGAGGGCGAGGCCACATACGAGGCGGAGTACACCGAGGGGGCGGAGTACACCGAGGGAGCAGCGTAGACGGTGGGGGCAGCATAGGCAGAGTAGGTGCGGGGCAAGGCGGCGGCATAGGTGGTCACGGGAGCAGAAGCAGCATAGGTCAAAGCCGGAGCAGCGGCATAGGTGGCCACGGCAGGAGCCACAACATGAGCCTGGGCGGCGGCGATGAAGAGGGCCAAGCAGATGAGGAACTAAGGATTAAAGAAGTGGAGAATAAGGATTACAAGGGACTCAAAAGAAGGAAAATCTTTAAATACAATTCGTATATTGATTGGAAATATTATAGATTTTTCTTTAAGGCTGAAAACCACCTCACCTTCATGTTGATTTTGGTGTTTTTTTGGTGTTCGACGAACGTTCTTGAAGATTGAAAGTGCGTTGACTGATGCTGTTCTCCACCAAAACTCGAGTATTTATACCCCCAAGACTGACAAATGCCAAGAACAAGTTCCCCGAACAACATGCGGATGTGGAATTGGTAGCTAATCCTCCGAGCATTCCGTATCGAATGGATTAGCATTGTTCGCCCGAATGTTTGTTTATTTTTACACTCCGTCAACAAACAGCGAGGGGGCGGTGGAATTTACAGACAGGTAGACAGGTAGACAGGTAATGAGAGCTTGATTGTTTGTCTGCGCCTTTTGGGTCAAGTTTGGTGACAAGCAAAAAAAGCGCTTTGATAATCGCGGTAAGCGAACATCGAGTCAAAAGGGAATCATGAAATAATTACGCTCAAACAGAAAGCGTAAGTGGCCCTCCAGCTCTGGCAATCATTGTAATTTGCGTCATCGAAGTGATTTTCAATTGTGGAACTCTGACACTGACATTGAACATGCAATTTAACAAATTATTGCGACCAGTTCAAGTGTCAAACTAAAGGATCAATCATTGATTTAAAGATAGTAGTGGAGGTTTGATTTTAATTTTAGCAAGAACTTCTAAGTTGTTACATAAATACTTTGAAATCAATTTTATCGATACAATTTTTGTTGGGAAATTAAAGCTTTCTTTTGAAAAATTAATGCAACAAGTATGTACGCTCTTTATATATTTTATTTAGATGTTTTTCCTTCTTAAAGTTTTTGTTAAAAACTAATTGACATGTTATATAATATAAACCATTGAAAAATCGTACAGTTTCTGTCCATCCCGGCAAATCCTGGCAACTCTTGCGTTAAAAGTGTACAGTTCCGTTTATAAAGTTTGCGTTTTCCAATTGTCTGGCAACCCTTTTGCCTTTGCAGTGTGAGTGAAAATTATTCAGCTCTCCGTGATTTCTGTGAAATATTACAAAGTGAAGATAAGATGCAGCGTCTAAAAGGAGCGTCTGTGGCTTCCGAAAGGCAAAAGGAAGAGGATCTGCCGGAAGTCCTCACCGGAATCTGTGTGCAGCAGAAGAGCCTGCGCTCTTGGATCCAGATGGCGGTGAGTGCGCAGTCTTAACCCAAAAGAGCCGCATTGAATTCTTGCCTCTTAGCTGACCTACTACTCGCGTCGCAACTTTGAGAACTTCGTGCACCTGCTGGAGGCAGCCATTGCCGGATGCCTGCGGACCTACTCCTCCTACAAGGAGGATCTGGCCCGGGCCAATGTCCTGCTGGCGGCCTATTTCACCAGGCAGGCCTACAAAGAGCTGGGCAGTCGCAAGACCGCCTTGCAGGCCAAGATCACGAACATTCTCCGTCTGCTGGATGGGATGAAGCGACCCGAGGACCGCCAGTTGCTCGTGGTTACGGGCTATGCCCTGATGCTGAACCCTGGCCGGGCCCAGGAGGCCGATGCCAACTTTGTAGCCGTCCTCCGGCATGTGCCCAGCCATATTCCGGCGCTGATTGGACGCGGCTGCCTGGCCTACAATCGCCAGGATTATATCGGGGCTCTGGGGTTCTTCAAGAGCGTTCTCATGCACCATCCCCGCGGACCGGCGGACGTTCGGGTGGCCATAGCCCATTGCTTCCTGAAACTGGGCAACCTGGACAGCGCCCGGCGCTCGTTCGAGCTGGCCCTGGAGCATAATGGCAAGTGCCAGAACGCCCTGCTTGGCATCGCCATCCTGAAGCTCAATCAGCGGGAGAAGGCGCCGATCAGGGAAGGCATTAACCTGCTTTGTGCTGCGCACGAGCTAAACAATCGCCACCCGGTGGTCCTCAGCATCCTCTCCTCTCACTTTTACTATGTGAGGGACTACAACAGCACCCCGACTCTGGCGGGAAACTCGTACGTGCTCACCGACATTCCCCAGCTCCAGTCGCAGAACTGCTTTCAGATAGCCAGGTGCTTCCATGCCACCAAGCAGTACGATCAGGCCACGGATTTCTACACGCTTGCCGTCAGACTGGCCCCCGAGGGCTATGTCCTGCCCCAGCTCGGCCTGGCACAGATGAACCTGAGGCGGGGCGAACAGGGCAAGGCCAAGGCCGGTCTGGAAATCCTTCTGAAGGTCATGCCAAATCAGATTGATGCCCTGCGACTGCTGGCCCAAATATATCTGGCCGAGAAGCGGATAGACGAGGCCATCAAGCTGCTGCTAAAGGTGGTGGAGTCGCGCTACATCTCCCGCCTGCGGGACTACGACAGCTGGCTGAGCCTAGCCCTGGCCTACGAGCAGAAGCAGCGCTGGAGCCCCGCCATCGAGGCCTACCGGCGGGCCATGCAGATCTACGGCGGCAAGGGCGAGGCCTATCCCATCGAGTGGCTCAACAACGTGGCCGTCATCCAGAAGCTGGCCCAGATGCCTCAGCAGGCCCTCGAGTCTATCGACGAGGCCCTGGCCTTGATTGGCACCAAGGGCGGCGACAACAAGGAGACCAATATGCTCACTCTGCGCTTCAACCGCGGCCGCATTCTCGAGGAGCTCCATCGGTGCGATTTGGCGACGGTTGCCTACAAGGACATTGTCGCTGAGTATCCCAACTACTCGGACTGCTATCTGCGCCTGGGCGTGATGGCTCTGCGGCAGAAGGATGTAATCCCGGCCATCGACTACTTCAAGGATGTGCTCAAGCTTGACAACGACAGTCTGGCAGCCAGGTGGGTGGGTTAATAACCTCCTGATCCTGTATTTATAACCCATCCCTTTTAGGACCTGTCTGGGAAACATCTATGTAACCCTAGGCCTCACCACCCAGGCCATGTACTGCCTCAATGTGATCCTCAACAGCAGTGCCAAGCTGGATGCCTACACCCTGGTGGCGGTGGGAAATGTGTGCCTAAAGAACATCCAACGAAGCCTGGCCATGGGCGATAATGATGCAGCCAAGAGGCACCAGCAGAAGGCTCTGCTTTTCTTCGCCAAGGTAGGCATACACATGTTTGTGTGTACTGGCCACATCCTATATATTCCCATATATTCCTTCATCCTTGCCAGGCCCTGGAGCGAGATCCCCGAAACTTGTGGGCTGCCAATGGCATCGGTGCCGCCTTGAGCTGTCGCCGTCACCAGGCCGCTGGCGAGGCGGTCTTCAAGCAAATCGTCGAGGCCAGCAAAGTATGTCCCCCTTCGGCCGTCCTGAACTTGGCTCACATGACCCTGGAATTGGGCAAGCACCAGGACGCCATAGAGGCCTACAAGCAGTGCCTGAAGCACACTAACCTGCCCAACAATTCGGTGGAAGTGCTGCTGGGACTCGCCAAAGCTCTGTATCTCTCGGGCAATGCCGCTGCATCCAAAATGTGTCTCAGCAAGGCGCGTCACCTGGCGCCCCATGATCCCGTGGTGATGTTCAATCTTGGCCTGGCCATCC
Organism: Drosophila lini; assembly: GCA_018905715.1. Taxonomy (NCBI): domain Eukaryota; kingdom Metazoa; phylum Arthropoda; class Insecta; order Diptera; family Drosophilidae; genus Drosophila; species Drosophila lini. The sequence goes on along the minus strand of JAEIIL010014158.1, from coordinate 18,364 downwards.
AGGAAGACGCTGAGCAGTTGCTGGGAAGGGCGCGCGGCAAGTCGGTGGATCTCATGAAGGCAGAACTGGAACTGCAAGGAGCCTTCGGGTGGATTTGAAATTAACTTAAAATTTTTTATAAATTTGGTAAAAGTATAACTCTTATTTTTTCAGATATTTCGATTACCTTGCCAATTGTGTAGGCCAAACTGAGGTGCCGCAGAGTGCCGCTGCTGAGAAGGCCAACGTCTGCCAGTCTTTGATGACCAAATTACCCATAGAATTGCAGCGTTTGCGCGAACTGGAGGTCCTGGATGAGGAACGCATCCGATTGCAGGAGGAGCTGCAAAGGGAGGAACAGGAGCAACGCCAGCAGGAGCGCCTACAGCGGGAGCAGGAGATGGCCAAGCGCCAGGCAGTCCTGGATCGCACCAAGAAACTTTTAAAAGAGCCCAACGAGCCCAAGAAGGAGAAAGGACATCGGGGCAAGAAAAATGAAGAAGAACAAGACGAGGACGAAGAACGGGAGGGCAAAAAGAGAAAGCGCTCAGCATCAAAGGCTGAAAAGTCAGCCAAGAAAAAGAAAACCAAAGATGAGGCCGAAAAGAAACCCGATAAATACAAGAGCAAAGAGTTCATAGACTCTGAAGATAATGAAACGGAGGGGTCAGAAGATGATTCGCCCATCAAAAACAAGAGGACAAGGCACAAGAAATCAGCTAAAACAAGGAAGTCTGCCAGAAAACAAAAGGGTCAGAAGGTCATATACTCGTCGAGTGATAATAGCGATGAAGAGGTAATCGAGGAACATGATAATAGCTCCCCGGAGGTGGAGCAAATGTATATGGATTCCGACTCCAAGTCGGTTTCCGATTCAGAGTCCGAGACCGAGCTACTTCAGACTAGTATCAACAATAACTCTCAAGACAATTCTAATGAGAAAACCATTAAGAAGTATATGGAGGAGCTGCAAAGAAAGATGCAGGCTTCAACTAGATAATTTATAATTGGGAGAAGAGATCACCTAGTATATGAGGTTACTATAGCATAGAAATGATTTTGTATAGATGTATTCTTTATATTTTTCAATAAAAATTGTGAAATATACTGAAGAATGTTTTTATTTGATCTTAATTATCATTTTCGAACATTCTCTAGAAATGCCTTTACCTATCTTAAAGCTTATACTGTCTTGAGCCTAGTTTTTGTTCCTCTACTTTCCCCCAAAAACTCTTGCAACTCCCCAGGCTATAATTTAGTAAACTAAATAATTTTGTAAAAGAAAACTGTCTACGTTTTCCACTCTAGTTTGTTCTCGAAATTCCTTTTAATGAATTTACATATTTGTTTCAATTTCGACTACGTTTTCCTGTGGCAAACACAAAATGATTCATTCAATTCGCCGCTACACATCGCTCCAGGTTGCCCTCTCTCTCTGGGGAGAAGACGACGGAACGGCGAGCACACATGTTCATTTGAATGCCAACTCATGTCGTGGGAGCCGCAGGACATCATCGGTGGGTGTCCTGCTTGAATTACGCATCTACTTGACTGCCACTTTGTAACTGTCAGTGGGAATCTAACGAAGCAAACCAAACCGAAACTGAACGCAACTGAGAGCTGAAACGAACCGAAAGTTAAATATTCGTTGGGCAAACGCGAAAAATGATTCGTGGATGGGGCCGGCAGCGGCTCATTAATATCAATTTATGAGCTGAGACACGAAATTAGTCTGTGACAAGTTTCGCCGCAGGATGTGGACAAACAAACAAGCGCACACACACACAGCCATCCATCCAGCGATCCATCCATCCCGCCCCGATTTCCACACCGCTCCACACATGTCGTTGCTTTGTTTTCTGTTTTGGGTTATGGTTTGGGTTTCGGTTGGGGGATGTGGAGAGGTGGAGTGGTTTTTCGGCTTCGTCTGGGCTGCGTTAATTAATTCCAAAAGTGTATTGCGTGTCCTGCCAAAAGGACAAATATGCGTACACGAACTCATGTCCTGTGGTGACATGGGCTTGTTACCGGGTGTCTGTGTGTATTTCATCCACAAATTATGAAAAATATTTTCAAAAATAAATCAGGAAAAAGCGAGCTCGCAGTCAGGGAATTTATCGTTTTTTGAGTTCAGGTATTTTAAAGTTGCCCTCCCTTTTATTTTGATACCCTTTGCAGGATAATTTCAGTCGCAAGCCAGAAACGCAGTGAAGGAGTCATTTCCGAGCCTATAAATCATATATATTCTTGATCAGCATCAACAGGCGAACCAATTTAGACATATTGGAAAGAAAATTTTATTTTTAAATTTTTTCAAAATTTTATAAGGGGTAACATCGTTAAAATTGTCAAAAAATTGATCAAAAATTTGATTTCTTAAAAAATTTAATTCAGTACGCAGTTTTGTTATCCTTGAAAAAATGAGCATAGAACCGCTTTCCGAATGGAAATTAATGCATTTTTGGCTCAGATATGATATATTTTTCCCTGATCCAACCTGCAAGAGTATACAATCTTTGGCTTGGTTTGCCAAGCTTCCTTTCTTCCGAATATTAAACTTTTCATATTTTCCCTTTGAATTCACTAGAGAGTTACTTTTCCTTTTTATTCTGAGAGAACTTTAAAGTGTCTCACCTTTCTCTTTCCATTTCAAACAATAAACCAACTACCACCTTTTATACACATTTTGTTCTTTATTTTTTTGTTCACTTATTTTCACTTTGTTTTGCTCATTTGCAAATATTAAGTTAAATTGTACATTAAAAATGGAGACTGAACGTAAAAGTACTTAATTTTCGAAACACAAGAAATAAATATAATCAAGGGGTTAATTAAGAAAATATATATTTATATATTTAAACGTACTTAAAGAGTCAAAGGTCCTTAAATTTAAATTTCATTCTCAAGTTCTTCGTTTCTTTTTTTTTGCATTTGTTTTTGTTTCGTTTCGTTTTCCAATTTATAATTCGAGTCACAATTCAATTTGATTTTGTCATTGAAGAAGCACTTTGCATGTTGGGTTCGTTGATGGTGGGAAGTAGGTGTAAAACGGGTTGTAAGTTCGATGAAATAGAATTGGAAAGGGGGTTCTTCTGGGGGGCAGGTTGTTGGTTTTGCGCACTTTAAACTTGGATACATACAGATCATTTATATATATATTTATATTCGTACTATATAGAGCTGAAAAAGTAGTTGTCGACAACAGATGCTTATAAAATTTCATTCCACATTTAACAAAGTTGATTCGATGCACACATACACGCCACGCCATATCCATATATCGTATTGTATCGTATCGTATCGTTTATAATATATATATATATATGTAGTTTGCGCCTATTTCAGATGTCGTGTTGTGTGTGGTTGTGCTATATGCTTTATAGAGATATGCCATTAAATTCTGTAATTTTATCATAGGGATAGTCTTTTCGTAGATTCGCAATGTGACTAACTAAGTTCAATTTAGTTTAGGCTACAACTAGTTTAAGTATTAGCAGACCTGATCCTAAAGTAGGTTACATATATACACATCTATATAGCTTAACTAGCTGCGATTAGTACTAGTTTTTGTTAATTTCACAAGCATAGCTCATTATGTTTCTGGTTTCTTTTTTTCTAGCGCACAAAGACAGATTCTCGAGTCGTTTAAACTAAATAAATGCCTTTCTCCTTGTGGGTTCGAAAACAATGCTATGTCCTTTACATTCTGGGCTTTAACTATGTACGATTAAGAGTTCTAGTTTAGTTTCTCCAGCTGCTGCTTTTATTTCGCTTGCTTGCTTTGTGGAAGTCTTGTCGATGCAGCTTACCTACTATAATACAGATTTTGGGATTCAGTTACCTCTGCCACGGTTCCTTGGGGGATTAAGTATGTGTTCCTTAGACAATGGTGGTGCGCTCGGCGCCCAGAGTGGTGGTGGTGCACGTACTGCTCCCCCCGATGCACACGATCTGACACTTGACGTCCTCTTTGGCTAACTCTCAGGAGCTCACCGTCTCGTAGTTCCCAAGGCCGCCGCTCATCAGCAGCGGCGACTGCACCCCCACGCCGCCCATTCCCCCCAGCGTGGTGCTGTACGTGGCGGTCTGGGACCGCGGCGAGGTCAGCAGCGACTGGGCCGCTCCGATGGTGATGTTGCCACTGGTCACCGAGCTGGTCAGCGCCGCCGAGATGCCACCGCCTCCATGGAGTCCATGCAGGCTGCCAGGATGGGGCAAGGTATTACACGCCCCGCCGACCACGAGACCACCGCCACCACTGCTACCGTTGGTCTGCAGCGATCCGTTGGACTGGCCACCCAACAGGGGCATCGTGCAGGTCGTGGTGGATCCGTAGGGGGAGGTGGGCGAGGTCCTGGTCTCGTACGCCGGCAAGTGATAGCCGGTGGCTCCTGCCGAGGTCACCGTTGCACCGCTGCCGGCACCACCTCTGCCCGGTATGCGGGTGTAGATGTTGGGGGGCGTCCGCGTGGACAGCAGTGGCGGCGGAGCGGTGTAAACAGGTCGCTGAACGGCAGGAGCGCGCTGGGGCGTGTTATACAGGCTGAAGGCAGGGTTTGTGGTTAGCGATAGTTCACCGTACTGTGAAAATGAGGGGGAGAAAAAATTAGGGGGATTAGGAAAGTGTTTAAAATTGTTAAGGAAACTAATTCGAAATTTTTTAGAATTTAATTCTAAGCGTTATAAGAGAATTATTATTCGTTTCTCTCGCTAGAGAACGAGAGTTTGTGTTTAGCTGTACTCGGAGAGTCAGAAACCCTTTTCCCTTTTAAATAATAAATAAATAATATATTTCCCAATTGTTAATACTTCCGTACTTCATGCTTTTAATTAAAACTATAATAAAAAGCCCTTCATTTAGCACAGCCTTTTGATTTATTTAGCTTTTTAATTAGTCCCCCTTCCCCCCGGGCTATCTCTGTGTAATTTCTCTGCCCCTTCAACTTTGATGGGAACCCCCCTTGTACACAGTTATGACGAACAAACTGAACTGAACTCAACTGAACGCTGACGAAAACAATTTCTAATCGAAAAGTTGGCCAACTGACCCACACAAACACCAGGAACTTCTAATGAGCTTGTTACGAACTCTCTCTCCAACTCGAAGGGACGACCGAACTGAACCGAAATTTACAAAAAGCCAAGCTAAACACAAAAAGCTAAACATTTTTGGAACTTTTTGCTGGCGACGACAACGCCAACGACGACGACGACGACGACTGGCAACAAAAACATTTTGCTCATCAAAATTTGATGCCCCACTTCCCAAACAATCCTCGGTACCCAAAAAAACGGATAAAAAATGAAACCAAACAATGATAAAAATTTAAGCAAAACTGCACTGGGATGTGGACTGGACACTGGGCCAAAAGTTTCGGCGGGTCAGCAACTTGTTGTTGTTGGTGGGGGAAAACAAGGAAACTAATTTGTGTAATTTATTTACGGTTTCTGGCTAATTGAGGGATGGAAATATGTACAAAGGGGAAGAAGTCGAAGCTGGGAAATATTCTCTTGGGGAGGCGAGTTCCCTGTTGTTTAGGGGGTTATGTTGGAGGAGGTTTTATGTCAATAGAAAATATAACTTGTCTAGTTTTGAGTTAATAAATCAGAGATTCTTGTAAAGAATTTTGTAACTCAGGTTTATTAATAATATTTTAAGAGTGAACTCAAGAATAGAGGTTTTTTAATGCAAGGTTAGACATAATTAGACATATTCTACAAATATTTTTAAAAATATTCTACACATGTTTTGATACTTAATTCAAATTCCTGACTGTCATGAAAGCATTTATTTGTTATAGGTTTTGACCTGGCTATGATTATTTAAACACATTCAGCTTTGGTGTTTACAAAAACAAGCTTTTTGTCTTATGTAATCAACACATAAAATGCACACAACCCTTTTGCAAAACCAAAAATCCAAGCCAAACATAAAGTCCCCATAAAACTAAATCAAATACCATATCAATCCATAGGAAAACCCCCAAAAAACCCCCTTTAATCTTTGCCCTGATGGAATCGCTTTTAAAGCGAGAGCCTGAAAGTAGGTAACATCGGCGCCTCTTTGTGAGCGGCGTGAACCATTCACAATATGCAAACTGGAATCAGTAATCGGAAAATCGGAAAATCTGTGAAAGAAAAAGAAAGCTGGAAGAAAAAACAACAATGAAACTCACCTGTTTGCCAAAGGTAGGCGAGAGCGAGGGCGGCGGCGGGGAGGCGGTATTAATGCGCGTCGGCGGGGTGTACAAAATCCGTTGCGATTCCATATTCAATCGGTCGAAGGCCTTCTCCTCCTGATGGAACTCGTCCTCGCTGTTGGCCTCCTGGGGCACCACATCCGGATTTTTGTCCTCCAAACTGGAGTGGCTGCCCATGTTGCGGGAGAGGGGCTCCGCACTGCCCTTGTCCGCCTCGGTGGTGGTGGCCTCGCCTCCATTCCCATGCCTACGCCCGCCGCCGCCCCGTTTGCTGCGGAATTTGATAAAGATCACCACGCAAATGGCCACCAGGATGAGTGTGGCAATCACACCGACCAGAGCGCCCAGCAGGGGTGTCAGCTGCACCAGCACCGCCGTCGATGAGGCTGCAGCGCATCCATGGAAAATGTCATGCAAAATGGAAAGCAGATATGGGTGGAAAATTGTGAAAAATCGAATGACAAAATGCGGACAAGCAGGAGAACAATGGCCACCGCCACCTGCCATCATTTGAGGGCCAAACAATGGGAAACAAAAACGACCAATTAAAATGGCAAAGTGGTCAATAAGCTCGTAACAGACGATGCCAAAATAGCTTCGAGGATGTCAAAATATTAAGTTCTGGGTTTAAAATCAAAATGTCAATTAACATTTAATTGTTTAACAAATGTTTTTACAGAAAAAGTAAGATATTTCCATTAGGAATGCCTTTGAAAATGTTGGGAAATGCCAGGAAAACATCGAACCTGCACAGGTAACTCCCATGTACACTCACCTGTCCGCAGTAGAGGCGCTGACAGCGTACGTCCTCGCAGGCGATATGCCACTTTGCTGGCTCCCTGGGCATTCACCGCCGTTATCCGGATGACAAACACCGAGTCGCTGGGCAGACGCTTGACCGTAAACTCCGGATACTTGTAGGAAGCATTGTACAGTATCTGACGGTTCAGTTCGTCGTAGATCTGGGCATGGAAGTGCTGGGGAATGCCACCATCGTAGCCGGGAATGCACTGAATCTGCAGGGAATTGGCAGTGGCATTGAAAGCCGAGCAGTTCTTAACGGGTTCGGGTAGATCTGTAAAGGGGAAATGGGTTAATAAGTCTCTGTTGGGAATGGGTTCTCGGAAAAATATGAGAGATTTTCTAGGGAAGCTTTATATACAAAAATTTCTTAAGATAAACCTGAACTTAATCTTCTTAACCAGAACCTAACTCCTTCCTTTCTCTGGAGTTTATATTGGCATTAGTTTCAGTTATCTTTAGGTTATATTTCTAAAAATCTCTTATCCTTTCTCAACTCTTCTGATAGAAACACTCTATCCTTGACCTCCCACTAAAGGCCCGCCTCACATGTCATCTGGAGAGTTGCTTTTCCGTGAAAATTTTCCACTTTTCCGCTGGTTTTTGGGCCATGGCCAGCAGCGTAGCTTTTATAAATAAATGATGTACCCTGGCAATTTATTGCATTTGATTATCAGATTATCGTGGGCCGCACACACGCACACACAGCTTGTTGTAGTAGTAGTTGCTGCAACAACAGCAGCAGCAGCAGCAGCAGCAGCAGCAGTAGCATCAAGCAAACATGCAGATGGCGATGGTAAACATGGCTTTTATTGCTGTCAGGGACAAAGCTGGACGGACTCTTAACCCCTTGACAACCGTTGGACAGGCGCTGCATCGCGTTAAATTGCCACCTGGCACAGGTTGGGCGGCGAGGCAGCTCCGCACAAATGTAAATAACGAGCCGAGATTCACTCTCCGGCAGCCGTACGTGCTGCGTGCAACAATTATCTACTGACCAGGACCAGGAGGCGGATGCGGACGCAGTACGAGCAGCCGAATTGAGTAAACATGTTGGCCACGCTCTCTCGATGTGAAATTAATTAAATTTTTCCACGAATACTCTTTGGGATCTGAGGCTTCTTAGCTTTGGAAACCTCTTTGGGAGCCTTGGGAATTTAATTAGATTTTTAAGAGAGTTTTTCTTTGGCGTTTTTTGATATTTTCTGCTTGATTAGCGACTTTAAATATTTTTTAAACAATTAATAAAACCAAATCAACAAGTTTCTAAAACAAAACCTGATCTATAAACCCCCCTTTCCTAGTTTTCAGGCTCTTGAATTTATTTTTCAATAGAAATATTACCCAAAAAGTGTGTCTACTCTCTCCTACTATTTCCCCAATGACTTCCTGATTTCAACCGGCTCTCGGAAGAAGCTTGCTTTATCTCGCGTCTACGCTTGGACGGACTGAAAACTCACCTGCCGGCTGGATGTGATACCAGCAGGGCTGGCTGTGGCCCATCGGACTGCTGGCCACGCAGGAAATGGCGCCGAAGGACTCGTAGCTATCCACGTGATAGCTGTACACGTTATTCAGCGGCGGAGCGGCGGTGGTGGTCGGGGGCGTGACCACTCCGCCACGATGATGCTGCTGCTTGTGCAGGGCCGAGAGTCTCTTGCGCTCCGCCAGCTGAATGGCGGCGGAGGACAGGGAGGAGGATGGGTGATGCGTGTCCGAGATGGAGCCACCGGACTGCAGATGCTGTTGGTTCTGTTGCTGGGACGGCTGTTTCCGCTGCAGCTGCTTGTTGATCTCCACGTGGTTCTTGTGCACCATGTTGGAGTAGACCATTTGGGTGTAGGGCAGCTCCTCCTCATGCTCCTCCTCCTCCTCCTCGCCGTAGTACTCGTCCTCGTCCTCGAACCTCACGGCCGCCATGCGTCCGTGCCGTCCGTGAAGCAGACGCTGCTGCATTCCGTGCGAGTGCTTCCGCTTGCTCCGCTGATAATATCCGTTCGGAGTCGAGTCCAGACCGGAGGCCAGCATCATCGGAACAGCTCCCAGTTGGGGCAGCTCGATGAGGCTCTCCAGTGAGTTGTTGAAGTGCCACTTGTAATTTAGATTATCGAGTGGATTGGCGTCCACCTCGCAGGTGATGTTGATTGTCTGCTTGAGCGCGGCACGTATAATCGTCGATTCCGACTTGCAAACGGGAGGATCTGGGGGTGGGAACACACGGGGAGAAATAAATAAAATAAATTTAATATAAAATAAAATAGTATTTGCAAGTATTTCTTAAAATATTCCAAGAAAAAGTCACGATCTCCTTTAAAGAATCTTAATTTTAGAAATTGAAAATCTACACTATTTTTTCTCCCTGTGCACTGTTCAAGTGCTAAAGTTAAGTGAGTTGTGGGTTGCAAAGTTAAGGTGGACGGTGGGCGGCACTTACACTTCACATCCAAGTAGACTTCGTTGCTGGACACACTGCCCTGCAGGTTGGTGGCCCTGCAGAAGTATTGGCCGTGCGAGGATTTCGAAATTCCCTGCAGGACGAGCGTCTGGTTGGAGATGATGATGCCGCGGGAGGAATGCAGCTGCTTGTCCTGTGCGAAGGGAAAATAAATATTATTCAATTAGTGGTTGTTGTGGGTGTTGAGGTTTTGCTGTGCTCAGTAATTTAATTAGAGAAAATTGTTGGGGGAAACATGGGATTTAAGTTTACTTTTTTAAATGTTTTTAATGCTTTATTTATTTTCTGATATTTAAATAATTACAACACTTACACTGTGGTACCACTCTACGCGAGTTATTCCCGGATTGGCCTTCACATCGCACTCCAGGTAGACATCGGAGCCCTTGAGCAGATTATTCGGATCGAGGGGAGCTCCCAGGTTCAGGTTGACAATGGGTGCATCTGCAGTAAATTTTAACTCTTATAGTTCGAGCTTGACCCTCTTGATTTCAAGTAGTGCTTACGTGTCACATTCAGCACTCGGGAGTCCTTGAGATGCAGTCCAGTATGTCCATTGCCCATGGTGGTCATCACCGTGGTGTGTCCCTCGTGGAGCTGCTGGGAGGTAATGCCAGCATTCAGGGAAATGGAGCAGACCACCTGTCTTTCGTTATCCTCGGGTACGGGTATCAGCATTAGCTCCGATATGGTTGTATTGCCATCGGAAGATGTCTACAGATTTTTATATATTTTATAGGGATATCTTTTAGGTATTCAGTTAGGACTTACGGATGCTGTGGCCCCTTTTACGGGCTGTCCCGCCTTCGACCACATTATGATGGGCGGCGGACGAGCTCCTATGGCCGTGCAGGTCACATGAGTCCTTGTTCCTGCCACTACAGCGTGATTCAGTCCTTGCAGGAGCAGGCTGAGAGGGGGAACTGTTGGGGGAAATGGCCATAGTTTTTGTTAGAATTTTTTCTAGTACAATATAAATATTGAGTTGATTGATATGAAAACCCAATATTTAAATCAAATATTTCACATTAAAATAATAAGAAATATCCTTGACTAAAGCCTTAGTTTTTACGTTACCCAAACTACTTTCCAGTTTAAAAATTCACATTTCAAAAATTCCTTTAATGGCTTTCACCTTAACCCTTTTATTATTCACTAGTTACTCAGCTTAACCCATTATGGTGTGTCCTGTCAAGGCTATCCACTGATTATCATTGCCATATTCAGTTATTCAGGCAGAAGGACACCGCGCAAATTCCGCTGGTAAATTCTCTCGCTTCTCGTCTCTCTCACGGCTGTCGCTTAATTTCCTGCACATCTATAGCCCAACCTTTATGGAAATGTTCATTATTTATGACACATTTTATTATGCCCATCACTGGATATATGCCGTATAGCCCGCTGCCCCACTCGGGGGACCCACAATGCGATTAGCATAGCCACCCAGAGGCCCCGCCGCATAACCATAAATGCAGGGATGTGGATAAATATGCGAGAGCATTCGTGGTCGGTTGTGTGTGTGTCCTTGCGGCGGAATGACAAAACTTTAATTACATTAATTTCCATGAAAATGTCACGCCCACAAAACAATAATCCCAGAGCCACCACCCCGAAAACTGACCTTCAACTCTGGCCCACTGAATGTATGTATAATATTTTGGCTTTGCATTAAATGGAAATTCAGGAGGTACTTACGATTCATGTCGAGGATAACTTTCTTGGTCAGAGCCGGGACCACATGGCCATTGGTAGCCTGGCAGGTGTACATCTGAAGGGAGGAAAAGAAGAAAACAAAACAATAATGAAACCCGATGATTTATGCTCATTACAATAATTGCCCTTTTACTAATAATAATAAAATATGGAGCCAATATCGATGATAAATCAACCTGCTCAACATTTAATTTTAATTGCGGGAAATGTGTATCGAGCACGCAACAACAGCAACACAGGACTAATCAATTATGCTTTTTGCCGAAGCACAAAGCACAAAGCACAAAGAGTTCAAAAGGTTGGCTAGCTGCAAGTATGGTATCGAGTATCATAAATTCCCCTGCTGCTGCCCCCAGGTAATGTGATACTCCTCCTTGGGTCTTCGGACATTTTATTATTGTCGTCGCCTGGCAATAAAAATATTTGCATAACTTTTGGGTTCGCCGCACAGCGCAGGCAAGTCTCGTTTCGATTGGAAAATTAGGTCATAAATTTCTATTCGGTTACACAACGATATCTAGGTCTGTTTAGGGTCAGTTATGGGGTCCCGGGAGTAGTTCTTTGGGTCTCTGGGAGACGTGTTTATTATGGCCTCGAACGGTTTTCCCAACTATTGAATTTAAATCGATTTAAAAACCACACGCTCTTTAATTTTATTCTCTCAAACATTTTTTAACCTTTTTATTAAAGTTTAAATTATTTTTATTTGCTATTCTGCTTTTTGCTGCTGCTTTGTGATGCAGAAATTTCCCCATTAACTGTTGGCGTTAATTAGGTCATTAAATAGTATTTTTTTGTTCAAGTTTTCCGCTTTAATAAGATTATTAATTTACTTTTTATTAAAGATTATGGTTTATTTGCTGTTTCAGGGGTTTATTTACACATTTTAATATATTAAATAAATGTGCTTCCATAACTCTTTCTTCAGTTCTAGTTTTTTATTGCCTTTAAGCTATATTTTGACTGCTGTAATCATGGATTTTCCCCTTAAATGTAAGCAATTTTTCACCCTAATCTCTTTTCTATCATATCGTCTGATATCTTCTATGATTTTTCCTGTTCTACCATATTCTCTCTGCAGTTTAAGCTAATAACTTTTGGTATTACACGAGCAGCGCTCAAGTGATTCCACTCAAGCCTTTCATTCATAACACAAAAGCGACCTGACCCGACCGCCGGCTCACAATTTGTTCTGTGGCCAAAGAGGTTAGAGGGGGGCTGTAAGCCGGGTGGAGGAGGAGGCGGAAACCGACGGGATCTGAATGGCAGGATTAGCGCTGCCTAACAATAATGTTCATTACACGGGCCAAAGAAAAATCGGCTTAGAATCAACAACAGAACACAGAGAGCGGCGCATAAGAGCATCGCATTGCTGCTGGAGGGGAATTCTCGGGGGGATTGGAGAGGAGGATTCCCTGGGGGGGTAGGGAGAGGAAACCACCACCCAGGGAACAATTCCCAATGCAGGCGGTTGCATTTGATTTCCATTATGGCCCATTGTACGGGGCGCTGTCATTAACGGCGAAGAGGAGGAGGCCCACAGACCAAAAGCTGCCCTTTTGTGGCCGAAAATAAATGGCCAACTGGCAGTCAAGAGGTGAGAGCGGTGAAAGCTGTGCTGTTAACTTGGCTATATTCTAGCTGGAAAAATAAAGCTTAAACTGGGTTTTTTAGATGGAAAACTAAAGAGTTTTGAAGTTAGAATTTAAATATTTAAGGTCTTTAGAGAATCTTTTATTCCTAGTTTTCTTTAAATATTTTTCTTAAACTTGTAACTTTGAAGTTTCCAAATATTTAGCTTCATTTTCTCCTTATACCTATTCTTTTTCTGACAACACTGATGAAAAACCATTGGTATTGTACTGGAAGATGCTTTGTCCGATGGTCGTAAATAAGGCTTACGATATTGGGAGCAAGCCTCGCCCCCCCTTTCCTTCCCCATTTCGAAAATAGCCATTGCTGATGACTTACCGTTAGGAGATCCTTCCGCTGGATGTTTTTCAGTCGCAGGATATTGCGAACGGAGCCATCGGGCAGAACCTGGAAGGAGTCGTCGATCAGGGCATGCTCACGCCACCAGGAAACCCTTGGTGGTGGCACACCGCCGCTGGACAGGCAGGTCAGGTCAATGCTGTCGCCCTCTAAATAGGGTCCTGCGGTCTGGTCACGTATCTCGGCACCATGATGGTCCATGATGATTAGCTTGGTGGGGGGAACTAGATAGAGGGAAAATGGGGTTTAAAAATATTTATAAATATTTTTGGAGCTTGGGGAAACTTGTAGGTTTCTAATTACTCACCCAGCACTGTCACATTGATGCGCCAATTACGAGTTGGCGACTTGTGGAAATCCACACGGCACTTGTAGAGACCCGCATCGTTGGTCTGAATATTCTTGATCCTCAGGGCAGGCGGTGTGCCATCGTAGTGAAAGTGAGCCTTCTTGTTGAAGACACTTTCATCCGCCCAGGGAACGGCCTGGGTCAGAGGGCGGTTCCTCGCATCGAAGCTGTAATTTAAGAGAAATAAAATCAAAAGAGTTACTAGAGTGAGGAGAACAAATAACTTAAGCTCCCTGATAATGCGTATACCCCAACTCCCCACTTAATTGCACATAAAAATTAAACATTTTGACACGTTTCCGCCATCAAACCCACCGCCTGACAGACAGGCAGACACCTTCAATTACCCTCGATAAGGCAAATGGCGTTAACCTGGTTCATTGATTTTATTGTTCAAACAATTGAGAGACAACATCGACTGACTGGCCAGGTGGAATGTGTGTCAAATCCCGGGAATCCATACACTAAAACTGGAATACTTAATTAGCTGTTCCCCGCCCTCCTCCCTTATGACCAGAACTATAGATAGAACTTGGCTTTTTTATTGTTATTGCCAAACGCTTTTTTGTTCTTTATTTTATGGCCTTTGTCCAATGCATTTTGACAAAGTGCCGGCATTAAATGTCAACAAAGCACCAAGGCTTCTGCCCCCTGAAAAGAGACTAGGCACCAATTTATAGTTTGTAAAATGCATTTTCAGAACTACTGATTTCCATTTGGCTTTTGCTTTTCCTTGCATTTTTAATTTCCACATTTTTTTTAGGATTTTTAAATGGTCAACAATTTAAATTGGTTTCCTTTCTTTGCGTATTTTAATTTGATTTTTCTTGTTCCTTGTTTTTTGCTGAATTTTTGCTATTTATGTTAATGGCAACCACGCCCATTCGTCGCCCACAAAAGCATGTTTTTCCTTTTCCATTTTATAGTTCAGTTCAATTAATTAATTGATCAATTTAGCCCTGGCTGTGTTGCCCTGTTGGGCTTAAGCGGATTCCCATTTTATTTTTGTATTTCCTTGAATTCGTATTTTTTTTATTTCTCTTTTTGTTTTCCAAGTGAATTAAATTTGTTGTTTTTCCTGTGGCACTTTTAAGTAGCTTTAAAGAGCCCACAAAAACATTTTAATTTCGCTTTCGAGCGATAAAAAGCACATGGAGGCATTTTTCTTTTTTATTTCTCCTTCGGCTGTGAGTTATGGGAAAAATCTGTGCTGATCTATAAAAGTGGAACCGAGTTTAGTGTTTCAAAAGGAAAAGTTTGGCTAAAATTAGGCTAGGGATTATGGGAAAATAATGTTCTTTTAGATATAAATGCAACAAGAAGTGGTTCTAAGTTAAATGAAATTAAACTCTGTTTAGTTACTTGTGGAAAAACTTTTGTCAGGCATAATTATTCCCTTAAATAGATCATAGACCCCACTTTACACTTTACATGATTTATCATTTAAGCAAAAAAACACTCGAAAGCGAAGCCAAACCCCAAAGATCGGGAGTAAGTGGCACAAGATGGATGGGATATTTGTTAATGGATTTTAAACATAATTAAATTATGTAGAGAAGTAGAGAAGCGAGTGAGTGAGAGCTGGAGGGGCACACGAGGTTATCCATGGGTTACCCGTGGGTTATCCCTGGGTTATCCATGGCAATTGGAAAACAAATTTCTCATGCAATTAATCTCTCCCGACCTTTTGCCAGCCTTTTGGCCATATTGAAATTTCCCGGCACGCCAAGAAGCAGCACGAGCACGAGAACAAAGCGGAAAATTTATGAAGTGTGGGAAAAGCAAATTAAAATTGATGGAAAACAATAAAGAAATGCGGGCCAGGGCGAGGAGGAGGAGGAGGAGGAGATATCTGCATAAACCTCAACTTTATGTGGTCATAAAAAGTGCTCTTCCTCCTCCACCGACTGGTAATTGCATTCGAGGGCACACTGTACCGGCCACACAGCGAACTCTGACACTTTGGCTTGACATCATCGATTCGAAGGAACGAATTTAATGAAAAATAAAATAAAATTCAATTTCTGGTCTATTGCGCATCTGTCTACTTGAGACTCCACTCGACTTCACCTGCCACCATCTCCGCTTTGCCCAGAGCTTGGCTTTTCCTGAAAAAAATAAAATTGCAAAAAAAAAAATAAAGTGAGTTGCCAACGAGCGACCTTTGAACCGAATTGCTGCTGCCAATCAGTCAGACTCTATATGGTTGCGCACATATATATATATATATATATATATATAGATATTTTTCCTATCTACCAGAAACGCCCACAGCTTCCCCCTTGCTATTACTGGCGACATTTCCTGGCACACTGCCTCACAAAATGTTTTTTCTTTATACCGTACTTTGTCCTGATGATGAGCTTGTTAAAAATTGTTAAGGTTCCAGTTAAGCACTGGGAGAAATAACTTGGTAAATGCAAACAGAAAATTCTGGGGAAAATATAAATTATTAAATTAATATGCTGAAATAATTATGCATTTAACATACTATTTAAAAAAATTTAAATTGGTTTTTTTAACTGAACAAAAAAGGAATTAATAATTTAAATAAGATTCCCAAAGAGTCTCCACTTGGTGATATTGTATACTTTATTCATATATATTTTTTCCAAGTGACTGTGGGAGTATTTCACCTTAACCCCACCCACCAAAACCCTAGGACCACCCCCCTTTCTCCCACCCCCTCAAAAGCACGTAGGTTCTTCTGTGTAAGTAATGTTTATATCGTCAAATTCAACATAAATGCCTCACGTTAATAGAATTTATAATGAGCCAAGCCAGCGCCTGCTTCGTGCGTGTGCCCCTCCTCTCGTCCCTGGGAAATTCAAGACTGGAAGCGAAGCTTCTTCATAATTGGCTGGCATTCCCCTCGGAATCGAAATCAAATTCATTTTGGGTCTTTGGCTAATGCCAAAATATATCAGAGACAGAAAATTATTAAGTGAATTTCATTTAGCTGACACTTTAGCGGGGCGTCACTGTGAAACAATCCCCGGGGAGGCACAGGAGGGAAATGACTTAAATACGGGGAATTTTCTAAGCCCCAAAAAAATGGATGATGTTGCGAAAGTTAAATGAGAAGATGATGGGGAAGGTTTTAGGAACAGATTTAAGGAAAAGCTAAGGAAGTGGAAAATGTAAGAAATGGTGTAGAAAGAGTAAAGAATATGGGATAAAAGTCTATAATTTAATTAATTCAAAAACATGGGTAGCTAGAAAAGTGGTATTAAACCCTAGATAAAGTTTAATAAATATTTCTAATAATTTAATTCTCACTTCTTGAGTTTACTGACATATTAAATGCTTGAGGTTACAGTTTTCTAAATTTCTTAAACATCTTTCCACTTAATTATATTTTATTTATAATTTTAAAACTTACGTGTAAATGGGCTTTACGCTTCCCTCTCGATACCAGATGACCAGTTGCACCTTATCGGCAATCTGTGTGCCCGGCAAAAGATCACAGGGCAGAGCCACCTCCGATCCCACAGCAGTGAGAACCTCTGATAAGGGTCCTGGAAATACACATAAATATTTAAATTATTAGAGGGAATGGAAAGTACTAAAATATTTAAATTATTTAGGGCTGAGAGGAGCGTTCGATATGTGGCCTTCAGTTCAGCTATCGGGCTAGCCAGTAGCTTCTGCGGTTTCCCCTTAATTGAAATATGTGAACTCTGACCTGGCCATATCGCCGCCCCATCTTATCCCGTTCCTTTGTGTGTGGCTGTGTGCGCCATAACTATAAATTGACTGACAGCTTGATTTCCCTTTGATGATAAAGCCCGCTCGCTGAAAGGGTTCGAGGGAGCTCAAGCTCAAGTTGAACTGCGGCCAGTTCTACCACCTCCATTGTGCGGATTCCGACATGGAGACATCATCATCATCACAGCACAGCGAGTGGCGCCTCTGCCCAGCCACGTTTCACTGTGGTTCCGAGCAGTTTTGGGGTTCAACTCGAGGCAACGGCGACATCGATTCGATGGCACCGCGCTGTGCGTGCCGCCGCCCAGAGGGGGGTTATGTTATATACGGGCTAAGGCGCTGGGCGGGAGCGGCGGCGAGTGAGCTTCAATTAGTCGTTGCCCTTTTTGGAGATGGTTTCGTGACACGAAGGGCGATATTTTGTTACTTAAAAGATGATTAAGGGTCACGTGAGTTATTTGTACTTGTATACCAAATTTCGAGACTGAAAAGTAACTCAGAAAAACATGTTTCTCTTTCAAAGATAGAAATTTTTAAGAATAATAATCTTGTCTCTCTTTCGAGGCAATAATTTTAAAGATATATAATTTTAATAGATCCTATAATCCCAATTAATACATCTTCAACACTCCTCTCTAATTCTGGGTGTTGGCTTGAGGGCCCCCCGCGAACATCTCCGACTTGGTTGTTGTTGTTGATTGGTATGTGTATTTGGTATTATCAAAAGGCATTGTAATTATACAAATTATATTTTCCATATTTTGTATTGCAACACCAACAAAGAAAATAAGAAATAGAAACAACAGCAATATCATTAAAGGGCGTGTTGTACGTGCCTCAATGTGAAACCCTCTCTCCCCTCTGCCATAAATGGGGATCCCCCCGCCGATGAACGTTGACTGCCTTTCCAAATATTAATCAATATTTATCTAGATTAGCTATGTATGTACCTCCCCCCGGGGGGGCGGGGGCGAGTGCCTCTTCCTGTTTATTTGAACTGAAATTCAATTATTTTAATGCGTTCTTATTCGATTAATGAGCATTTTATAATGATTGGTAATGGGAGTTTTTATATTTGTATTTTTGGCAAAGGAAATTAGGCGTTACACACAGCGTTTGAAAAACTACGCTACTCCCGTAGTATTTCGTTTTGCTATTGCTACCGCT
>JAEIIL010014157.1:0-57157 GCA_018905715.1 Drosophila lini | reverse complement strand
GTTAAAGAGGACCTTGGACGTGACTGAGACCTACCCCAGCCGTCGAACTTCCTTACAGAACATCGAATATATTTGCAGCCAATAATTCCCCTTAAATACGGTCGCTTAAATTATGTATGAGTAGAGGAAAAAAACAACTAACCGAAAGTGAAAAATGTTTCGTTAGCTCCACAAATATGTGAAAATGACTTTTCATTTTTTTGGCTGCCCCGCAGTTGGAGTGTATTTCTGGGTAAATTGTTCGAGTTTTTTCGGTTATAGCTACTCAATTGGCGCCACAAATTTTCGCCCTGTTTTTATCGTATTCTTTTTAGTTTAATATTCTTTTTTTCCAATTTTTTTACGGGCCATTTAAAGAGCGCCATGGGAATGCTCGGGGGGAATCGCCGGGGATTATGCGCCACCGTGTGAGCGGGGGGAGGCGGTGGCAAACACACAAATATTAACCTTTTTCCCGGCACACACACACACACATATATAGTACATATACATATATAATGCACTCCCACTGCCTCCGCCTCGAAGAGCTGCAAATATTATATTTTCAGGGTTAAATCTATATAATAATTTCGCGTGCTCTTGATTTTCACGGCACTTCGAACTCTCAAGTGCTGGATACAAAAAGGGGTTGCCGCTGCGTAAAGTAAAACCCATAATTTGGCTTAATAGTTTTCGCAATTACCCAGAAAAGGGTTTGAAAAAGGGCCCTGTGTCAGGGTCGCTTCGCCGGAAGTGCCGCTGGAGAGGCGTGTAGAGCGTGGAGTGGATAAACAGGACGTCGAGTGGAGGACGTGGTAGGAAGTGCAGGAAGTGGCAGTGGAAACAGCCTGTTTATGCGTGAAATTCGCCCGACGTTCGCCAAGGATATTTGTCAAAGACCGAGCCCAAAAACGTGAGCAGGGGGCTACAATCCGATTCGAAGGGGGAGGCCGCCAGGAGGGTACACTCCCGTCGAGCCCCTGTCAATTATGAATTTATTATGGGCCGCGATTGCTTCTGTGTTTGTGTCTGTGTCCCGGGTAATTACTGCCAGGAGTGCAATTGTCCTGTTTGACAGGGGAAAAGGAGAGAAAAGGGCAATGCCAGCGAACAGCTGGCAAAATAAACAAGATTGAACGGTTAAGGATTGCGGAAAATTGTTGCGAAAAATAAGAAAATGTATGATAATTGAGAAATAATCACATGACAACGAGAAATGTATTTAATAATTGATAAGGCACGTTTTATACCTGAATCTTTTTTTATAGCTAGACAGATTTTAAATTATGGAACAGTATTTCTTTACAATCAAAGACCTAAAGCTGGCATTCGTTATTACGTTTTTTTGTTCTTTTTCCACCTTTTCAGGAGCCTTTTTTAAACATTTTACAACTTCCCTTTTAACCACACATAGTTTTTCACCTATCGGAGCCCCTTCTAAGTGAAGTGCTTTTTCAAGCCTAGCTATCTACACTTTCCTTTGGGAAAGCCACAAGGAAAAAAAAATGGTACCTAGTTCGTACTCATATTTAGTAAACGTTTATCTTGTTCATTGATTTTGCCTTTCACATGGAAAATCCAGGCAAAAGACACTCGAAGTGGGGCTCTTTGCTCCTCTCTTTGCTCGGTTTATTGTAAACTGTTCTGAAGAGGCCCTCTCCAACGCCCCTTCTCAGCTCTCCACCCGATTTCCACAGCTTTTCCCCACTCCGCACTTCAATTTATGTAGATTTTAAGTGGCAAATTGTATTTGCATTTTTAACATTTTTTCGTATGAAAGAGCATAGAGACCACAAGTAGCCCTCATCAAGAGGGCATCAGGGGGTTAAGAAGGAGGTTCTGAGGGCAATTACTGATTGCATACTAATTGAACGAAATTAGTTTTTGGCTTGATGCCCTTTACTTTGACTTTTTCAAGTAATGTTTCCTTTATTAATTTTTGATTTTTTGAATTTGTATAATATTTAAGATTTTCTAGAAGCTATTAGAGTTCGTTTTTGCTTTAATTATTCAATTAGATTTAACCAGATTTGTACTCACAAAGACCCCGTGACACGACACGCACTCATCTCTAATTATGGGAAAATGCAGTCAATGTAGTTACCTGTAAATAAACCAAAGAAAAGAAAAATGTACACAAAAACTGAATTAAATCGGGATTTAATTAAATCAAATATTCGGTGAATGCAAACTGACTTCAGTGGCTAGACTTTGGTTAAATATATTGTAAAGCGAGTGCAGAAAAACCCATACAAAACAAACACACACATGGCCCATACATCTCGGCTTATTACACTAATTACTGCAGGGCACAGAACATTTTTTCGGCGGCCCCCAAAAATAAAACAAAACTTTCTGCGGCTTAAGGGAGATATAGATATATACCATATCTCCTTATATTATACTTTTGCACTTTATTTTTTGGGTTTTGTTTCGGGTTAATGGCTTTCAGGGGAATCGCGTGCGGTAATACAGTTTCCATAGAGTTGCCGAGAAATAGAAACACCCCGCGGGAGAGAGAGTTAAATAAAATAGTGCAAAAAATATCTGTATTTATGCAATGCTTTTTAATTTTATTTTTATTCGTGCGACATTCTTTTGGCCCAAAAAGGTTGACGGGTTTTTCGCTGGCGCAATGCAAAGCTAACGCCACTGCGGAATTTTTATTACCCTTCCGTCGCCATAGAGAACACACCTACCTTATATATGAACCTGCATATACACAAAGCTTTAAAGTGCCATCATGAAATATTTCATATGCAAAAAGAGGAACAAAAGAGGCGAAGGGCTTTATTCCCCACAAAAATATGAAACAAGAGGCAGCAGGAGTTGCTGGGAATGCCAACAATGTGCCACAACAACTGCACTCCCCTGTCTGTCTGCGTTTTCAGTTTGATTTTCATTACAAATTACGTTTATTTACAATTGGAGCCAAGAGCAAAGACCGCAAATATTTTCATGAAATATATATATGAGCTTGCATTGCATTTTTCGCCTTTTATTTGTTCTGCCAAATTAATTAAGTCACCGTTGAATTTTGCAGGATTGTGTTTAGTTTTATGCACATAGGTATAGTTATAGTTGAATTGCGCCCACTAGAGCGAATGGAATTTTAAATAGCTGTTGAATGGCAGCTGACAGGGCAGCCAACGGGTGGTTAAATGGGCCGCAAGGAGTTAAGGCCTGCTTTGTCGTCCCGCGGTGTTATTGTTGAGCAGCCAAAACAATTGATTGACGAATTTTCGTCGGCTTGTCAACCGCATAAAACGATTTTTGGGCGAACATTCAGCTGGGCCAAGGTCTTTCGTAAATTAATAATTAATTTTCAGTATTTGTCGGGTAAATATTTGTGCTATTAATTGGTTATTGATCGATAGGGATTTCATTTTGAAATCTTAATTGTGAAATCTTCAATCTTCAATATATCAAATTTATTATAATAATAATATTATATTGGAACAATTTATACCTGATTTCGTAAACATTGCTATTTAAAGCCTTCAAATAAATATATTTATATTTTTAAGACATATTTTTTAATTCCTTGATATTCGCATCCCTACCACACCAACATTGATCCCTATAAATCAACAACAATCATTACCCCAAAGCTTATGCTATGTCTAACCCACATCAACTGGTTTTTAAGCCAAATACACAACAAGGAAAAAAAAAAAACGATTTTAAAAATCCACAAAGTACAATTATCGCTTTTTTTTTTTTGGCCGTGATTTACCTTTTTCCTTTTTGGCGGAAAATGGTGCGGTGCAACCAATAAATTTCCATTTTGTGTTTGCTGTGTCGGGGGGCGCGTCGTATAAATCAAAAATGGCCGCTGTTTGAATGGGTGTGTGTGCGACCTATGACCTCAATGCAAATGGAACACAAAAATATGCCAAGCATTTAGCCATGAACATTTTTAGAGATATGTGTTATGTGTTTTTTATCCCCCTTTTTTTTTAGAGATATAAACTAGAACCACCCTTGGAAAAATCTAATTTCCACTGTTGAACATGGTCCTGTATGCTTGTCTAACCTAAGGGTTGCTTGGCGGTTCACCTAGTGCTGATGCTTACTGTGCTGTGCCATCCATTTTTTTCTTTTTTTTTTTACCGTACCTTGTCGCACGATGTCGCTATGATGGGTTTATTAAATTTCGTTCCAGCTCTAATGAAATTTTCGCTTACCAAATTGCGTTTACTTTTTGGGTTGAAGGGCCCCGGAGAAACCTGTGATGGCCATCGGGTTTCCTGTGGCTTTCCCGGGGTGAGCAATCCTTCGCCCCGTAACCTCATCAAAACCATCATCATCGTCGTCACCATCGTTCGCGGCGAATAAACACCAACGGGGCTTAGTTGCCAATATCTTCGGCTGCCATTGGCCGTTGCAATGTTCCCCAGACATGTGGCCCAACATTGTTGGCGGGGGTTGAAATGTTGCCAAAGGAATTGTCGCTAGCCGGCATGTTGCTGGCAACTTTGGCGCAGGCTTCCCAAATTTAATTCACTCGAAATACATTTTTCTGTTGCCGCCGCACATAAATTCACACTTTTTGCCTGCGACTACTGCTGATGCCAAAACAAATGCATATACAAAGTATATCCATGGCTCAAGGCATAGAAACGGAAAAGGAAAACAACTTGGGATAAAGATAAAAAATGGAGGAAAAATTCTGCAAATTCCACTAGCAACAGTAGGAGACGGCGACGACACATAAATCTCACTTTTTTCTCTCTGCGCCAAGTCAACTTTAGTAATTATTCAAATGTCTGCAAGTAAACTACGCTGCCAGAAGCTGGGATAAAACAGGTGATGAAAGTCCTTAAAGACAGGTGCACAGTAAGAAAGTGAAATGTTATTTTAGCCTTACAATTTATATATAATTATTATGAATACTTTCCAGTTATCAATATTTTCTTGCTGTGTGACATTCCCGAGAACTTTTAGGGCCACGAAGGAGAGGTCACAACAGGGGGCTGCCACAGGTGTTGGGAAAACTTTTCTAGTTGGCCTCTTGCTTAATTTAATTAGAAGAGTAAAACTTTAAAATTTTAGACTGTCACCTAGCACATGTATGTGTGTGCATGGTGCACCTGAACCCCTCGCACCCCTTTTCCTCCCCAACTCGAAATTAGTTTACATTTTGTAGCTAGCTGTCTTGGCATTTTCCAAGGGGCAAAATCTATTTTTCCAAGTTTCTTCTTCGTCTAAGTGAATTAAGGTGGCAACAACTTAAGCTAAATTGTCTTCCGAAAAATGGCTCAGGGCACACACCTGATCCAAGCTAGATTTTCCTCTATTTATTTATTGCAAATCTTGTCAGGGAAATTAGTTAAAACAACAAAGCGGAGAAATGCCTGCTTATAAATAATATGGCCAAGAAACCTAAGAGCTTCTGGCACTTTTTTGTCAGTACAAAATAAATGCAAAGTTTACTATTTGATGGCCCTCCCATTAACACTGAATTCCCTACCTATTGGGCCATCTTCAGCAGCTAATCAAATTGTCAACAATGGGCACGCACCGAAATAATTATGGCCAGGCTATTAAACTTTAATTTTCAATTGTCTCTCGGTTAATGGAAAGTCATTTGTAAGAACAACACGTGCAGGCGCGCCCACTTTCCTTCCTTGGGGTCATGGCGATGACTATGACGATGATGATGATGATGCCCCCAAACCGCAATTGTAGCTTTTTGGCAATTTATGCTTTGATTTAATTAAATCGCAAATTTAAATTCACATGGAACGACGCACGTTGTTGATTACATTTTTGTTTTTGGGCCTCCATAAGTCATAAAGGGCTGTAGTTGTCCGTGTTTGTGTGTGCGTATGCAAATTTTATGGCCAAAACATGTGTGTATATGTAATTCGTAGACATTTTGCATTCGAATTAGAGCCATAAACCAGTAAACTAATTTCATTTACTTTGCCCACAATTTGCTTTATAATTGTCATTCTCTGTTATTGTCGTCGGAAAACTTTGTGGTGAAATTTGTCAAAATTTTGTTCCGGCCAGAGGCTTGTCTCTTAAATAATTTAAGGCTGAATTCCGGGGATTCCCCTGTGACAGCACAGCAAAAAAGCGAAGAGGCTTTAATCTTCTATACCGACATCACTCGATGGCAGACCGAAATAAGGCCAATCAGTTTTCAAATTGGCTCAAATTGCATTTGTTACTCGGAATACATTTAAATATTAAAATAAATTGTGCAAATTAAGGGCGGCCGAGTTTATTGACTGAATTTAAAACAAGTAACAACTTTAATCCCTGCTACTTTACGCAAATAAAATTTGCTCTTAATTGAATTGTAAATTTGTTAAATCAAAAACCAATTACGAAAAGCCTTTCCACATCGAAGATCGGAAAGACAAAGAAAGGGAATTATTGTACACTCGCCCTCGTTTTAATTTTCCCAAGTTGGCCCGTTTCGCATTTATTTTTCGGTGCCTGCCCAATGATGGCGAATGCATTTAATAAAATATATTTTCCCTGCTGGCCGAGGCCTTGGTAGTCCTCTTATGTCATTCAGGGCTTTTTCCGCCACTGCCTTTTGTTGTGTGCGAAAATTTATTGATATGAGTGGCGGCGGCCGGTTTGGCAGTAAAAATGTTAAGCGCTGTTGAATGCAATTGAAATGAGGAGAAGTCCATTCGTTTAAAAGCGCATTTTACGTCCTTGGTCCTCGAGTGGGAGCGCGCATGTATGCTTGTGTGTAAGCGCCCAAGTTTACATAATTTTTATCCAGTAATTCTTAAATAACAAGGCCAACACTTTAAGCCGCTTTTCAAGTCTCCACCGCTGTGCGTGTGCGTCACTCGCCCCTCCGAAAAAAAAAGAGTTGCGTTCGCGTTCGCGTCGCCTCGCGTTTTTCAGAATATTTGCATACTCGCCAAGGAGCATTGAACTCTGATGGCTCCTTTCTTTCTCATTTTTTTAGTTCCAGCAGTAGTTTGTTTCAGCTGTAGTTTGCCCGCCATGTAATCGTCATCGCTGCTGTCGTTTTGGGGCGGAGCGAACACGTTTCGAATGACGCCTCCCTCCCGCGCGTTTTGTTTGCCCAAACTGACGGACAAGTGTCATGAACACCGAGAATGAGGGATTGGCCCACCGTCCCCTGCATAACTTTTCCACATTTTTCCTCGCTCCCTTTACTTTTTAGGTGCGTCTGCAGGGCTCTAAGGTTGATTAATTCAAAAGGCCATTGCCCGTGTAATGCGAGGATGTTTAGAAATACTTGAAGCTTAAATACTCCTTAATTGATTGATTATCTATAGTTTAAAATGCAAATTCTTTCAAATTTAAATGTATTACTGTTTTAAAATTAAACAAAAATGCTTTTGAAGTTAGTAAACTGAAAATGTAAGCGAAATTCAGGAGTCACAGCCGACTGTGTAATGGGAATCTTTACTAAGCGCCAGAGACGGCGAAAATTTCGGTGAAAAATTCCCCTGGCTAATGAAAACCTCAAGCTGTGCGCTCGGACCGACCATAGAAAATCAGGCATTGGCGCAACGGGAGATGAATTGATTTTAAATCAATATTGACAGATGACACTGGCAACAGCAGCAGCGGCAGCGGCAGCAACGGTTGAGGCAGTAAATGGTTGGCAAAACTCCGCAGCAGAAGGGAGGAAAGTGGGCGAATAGGACGAGGAAAAGCGGGTAGGAGAGTCGAGAGGAAAATCTGAGGGAGTGCAGTGCTGCAACATGCTATATATCGCAGCTCAAGTGGAAGCGGCAGCAGCGTCAGGCAAAAATTGTGCTTGCTGCCGCAGCTGGAGACTAGCGATTAGAGAGCGACGTCCGCAGGAGCCGGAGACAAACTGTCGACACGACTATTTAGCAGAGCCGTCCATATATCCACAGTTAAAAGTAATTACGTGCCAAGATATACACACCGCTGTCGGAGGCTTAACAAATATATATTCCTCTAAATCGAATGGATTGTTTGCGGTTTGGGGTTTTAACATTTTTTTAAATTATTATATTACATAAGATTAAGACACTTGGATAACTTAGCTGCGTTCTGAACTACAGCATTACAAGTATTACCTTTAGAGAATTTAATATAATTTTTAAATTTGAAGTAAACAAGTATTCAAAACTTAATAAAAGGATTCGTATTATTAAATATTAGATATTGAATACTGAATATTGATAAAACATTTTATTATTAATCCAACTTTGCTACTGCAATAATTCAAAGTTTTTTGATTAAATTATCGCAATCGATAAAATCGTTTCAATTTCAATGGCAATTGATTATGGCTACTGCCCAAGATGCTTATCATAATTACATGAACCCTGCCAAAGGCTCTGCTCAATAATCTCATTACGGCATTCACTCATTCGAGATGCCCATCGAGGACATCGGTCAGCCGGCATCCCTTCTTGGCCAATGCCGTTTCCTTGAGTCGCACCCTCCCCCAAAACCACATTTTCCACTCATTTTCCAAGTCGCACCGACCACAAAACCCGCATCGATTGTGCCAGTCATAACCGTAAACTCAGAGTCCTCACAGGCTACCCAGGATTGGAAGTCAAATGCAGAAGTAAGACCCGAAGGGAACTGCTGTCACCGCCGACAATTGCAAGTTAATAAATGCCAAAAAGTGACAGTCTCTTAATTGAAAGACTCGGCACCAACATTATCTAGATCCAACTCCCTTTCGGTATCCTGTCCCCTGGCATCAGATAGGGGCTGATTAGCAGCTGTGGAGTTTGGTAACCATTATATGGGCTCTTTCCCTCAATTAGGGGAAACTGTGTCAAGGTTCACAGACAGTCGAGGCTGTGTTGGGAGAGAGGAAAATCCGAAATAAGTGTGAAAATTGCATAATGTTTTGCGGGGAAGCCCAGAGAGTTTTCCCCACTTAAACTTTGCTGAAAACTGTGGAAACTGTTGCATAATTTCAATTGCCACCTGCCGCCGAGCTCCGTCTGTTTTTCACACTGTTTTCCTTTTCTTTTCCCCAGCAGTCGTGAGAGAGCAACTCCGGCAATTTGGAAAATTGTATCTGCCAGATAAGATGAGAGACGAAGGCAGCAGAGTACTGAGACTTTTGCTATTTGCAGCTTTGCCATTGCTTTTCCTTCTTTCTGTGGCGGTCTCTTTTGGGAAACGCCTGTTTTCCCGGCCAGACTGTTGTAATGAACTGCTGCTGCTTGCTATTGCCGCTTCCGTGTGGCTGGAGTTGACTGAAGATTGCCCCTTGGGTCGCCTGCCATCGCATAATCACAATAGACTAACGCCTTTGGGTCTCAACGGCGACAGACAAACGCCAAGCGACTTTTGTCATCGCCGAATAGTTTTTCCAAACAAAAAACAATCAGGTTGAAAACTTTGCTTTTCTCTCACATTACAATCAACAAAATACTTTTTCAGGAAAATATATTGAGTCAGCAGCAGTCGTTTTTCCAGACCTCGTTGCATTTTCAACGGGCGAGTTCATCATGTAGATTTTTTGTTGAGGCTTTTTTATTAATCAATATATATAAACGTATTTTTTACATACAATTTTTACCCATTTATGCCATAAAGTGTTGTAAAGTTGTTGCATCGCGGAATGCTTTCAATTTAATTACGTTTTTTCATGGATTTTGGGTCTTTCTTTTTGAGATACACAGTTTCAGCTCACGGGAGCCAACGTGGGTTAATGAGTTTTCAGCTAAAAGTTAGCAGGACTCGGATTTCCCGCTGAATCAATTAAAAAGGACAGTTCAAATTGGAGACCCATTGGAGACTCTAACAAGAAAATAGCTTATTTAAGAAGAACCTGTTCATTTACAATTATTGCAAACTTTAGATTATTTCGGTCTCAGTTTTACTATAAATTCTCAAGGCTCTTCTGTTTTGGTATAACCTTTGATCATTAGCCAGCCTGGTGATGCAATAACCATGTGGGAAACTGATTATCTCCACTTACAAGATCCACTCGAAGCATGATATTTCACATTTCGCGGTGTTACGTTTGAAAGCCTATATAAGGCAACGCTTGCAGTTCGATTCTAATTCCTTCCTAAGGTGACTCTCGGGCATAATGTGGATCCCCTCGTGCCATCAGCTCATTCCGCTGCTCCTCATTTGCGGCTCTGCGGTGATGCCAACCGAGGCTGAACCCTGCCTCTCTTGCCTCAATAACAGGATCAGAGCCTTCTGGCTTGGGGCAGCTCCTAATGTCATCGATCGGCGAGAGCCGGAGCCACAGCAACTGCAGCAAGAGCAGGAGCAACAACAACACCAACAACAGCGACAGCAACTAGTGGAGTTACTGCAGGCACTAAAGCAGCAACAACGACAACAGGAACAGCAGGAAAAGGTGGAACAGGAGCAAAAGCAGCAGCAGGAAAAGCTGGAACAGGAGCAAAAGCAGCAACAGGAGCAAAAGCAGCAACAGCAGCAACAGCAACAACAGCAGCAACAGGAGCAACAGCAGCCAGAGCAGCAACAACAGCAGCCAGAGCAGCAAGAACAGCAGCAACTACTGGTATTACTGCAGGCACTAACGCAGCAGAAGCAACAACTGCAACAACAACAACAGCAGAAGAAGCTTCTACAGCAGATATTGCGCCAGAAACAGCAACTGCAGCAGCAACAACAACAGCAGCAGCAACAACAAAAGGAACTACTGGAATTATTGCAGACACTAAAGCAGCAGCAACAAAAGCAGCAAACTCAATCCCGAAAACAGAAGCTGATCACACTACGAGATCTGCTAAAATACCTGCAACAACAACAGCAGTCGCAAGACCAAGTGCAAGGAGGCGCACAGGAGAAGCGGCAGGAACAGATTAAGCAGCTGCAGGCACTTGAAGCTAGGCTCGTGTCACTGATAAAGAAGGCCAAAGTACAGAAACCACCGGCCAATCGCCCAGTGAAACAACCTCAACTTTCTGTAAAAGTCGTTATTCAACCTAGTTCTCCTCCTGCTAATAAGTCTGTAATTGTTCTGCCCCCCAAGCCTGCAGGTAATGACAGCCTACAGAGCGTGCAGCTAGAGTTGCAACGGCTGCAGACACAGTTGAAGCTGCAAAAGGACTTGCAGCTAAAGCTACAGCAACAGTACCAGAGTCAGTTGGATTTACTGCAGTTCCAATTGCTGCAGAGACAGCCACAAGACGCGGTCCCCGGGAAGGATGAGCTGACCATACGACAGAAGGACATCGAGAACCTGAAAAGTCTGGCCAGTTTGCGTGAGACCTATGAACAACGCAGGCTAGCTCTGCTCCGTAGGGTGCAAGAGCTGCAGGCTGTCCTACTTAGGTTGAAGGCGCCGGACCAAGAGAGGCTTGAGCTGCAAAATGAATTAAAGGTGCAAGAACAACGCAAAGAGGAGCTTGTAGAAGTGTCCGTACCCAAGCAGAAAGAGCTACCAGTAGTGGTGATTGAACCACAGGAACTGGGAGTCCAGATTAAGGAACAGCAGCAGGGACAGCAGGAGGAACAGCAGCAGGAAAAGCAGCAGGAACAGCAGCTGGAACAGCAGCTTGTAGATGTGTCCGTACCCAAGCAGAAGGAACTACCACTGCTAGTGATTGAACCAGAGGATCTGGCAGTTCAGATTAAGGAACAGCAGGAACAGCAGGAGGAACAGAAGCAGGAACAGCAGCAGGAACAGGAGGTTGTAGATGTGTCCGTACCCAAGCAGAAAGAGCTACCACTACTAGTGATTGAACCAGAAGGACTGGCAGTTAAAATTCAGCAACAGAAGCCGGGACTGCAGCAGGAGCAGGTACAGGAACAGAATCTGCTTCTGATTCCGAATGAGAACTTTAATCTGAATCAGGTACAGAAGCAGAGTCAGACTCAGACTCAGGGTCAGGGTCAGGGTCAGAGTCAGACTCAGAGTCAAAGTCAGAGTCAGGGTCAGAATCTAAGTCAGACTCAGAGTCAGAGTCAGGGTCAGAATCTGAGTCAAACTCAGAGTCAGAGTCAGAATCTGAGTTTGAATCCGATTCAGGAAAATCAGCAGACACAGAGTCAAACTCAGAGTCTGGCACTGAATTAGAATCCGAAGCAAATAGAGAGTTAAAATTGGTTCTGGGACAGAATCTGAGGGTAATGCAAGGACTCTCATATCAATAATACCTGAACTGCAAGAACATTGTACATTTCTGCGGAATCAATAAATGAGTACTCTCCATTGTATAACAGTGTTTCAGTCTGAGGGACAGCAGAGGTCATTTAAAAGCTAAAGTTTAGAAACTATGTTTTTAATGCACATTATACTATTTTTAATACTTTCGCCAAGTCACTTATCTTTATTCCTTTTCGTAAACCCTTTTTTGATATTTAAGAAAAAAAAAAACGTAAATTATATAGTGAGAACAAGGCACAATTTCAAGGTTTGTCAGAGATAATTTGATTAGCTTTCCACCCCCTCTCCCACGGGATAACCAGTCCTCACGGATCACCTAACAACCGATGTTATGCCAATCCAACCCTCGTCCCGAGGCAGCTGCTTGTTAACTTTGCAAATGCCCATCAAATGTTGATTTAGCCACGGTTTTTGCCACTCAAGCGTGGCTAATGCCAGTGGATAAGCATATCTGGCTAATTATACACTGAGACATATCCCTCCCATATCATCCAGGATGTGTCCGCAGTGGAGGGCAGGAAATTAGCATATGTCTTTGAGCCTGCGAATACTGGTTTTCTTTTCTCCACCACATTCGCTCCGCTTCACTTTTGTGCAAAGTATTTAGTGTGGCAATTGAGATGGAAATAAAAAACAAATGGCAGAGGAAAATGAGGGGCGGAGACAGCCCGCTCTTGGGCCTTAATTTAACGCCAGAGTGGGCAGCACACATTTCCCCGAACCAAGTGTAAGAGTTCGAGTTTGGATCGTTGTTCTTGGGCCAATTAAAATTGGGTGCAGAAAGTAATGCGTATTTGATATTGTCTCGTTTAAGCAGCAGTTGCTTTTCGGGGGGATTGCGAGTCAATTAAAATTGGTTGACAGTTTTGCCCAGCAGAAGTCTCCAGGGCTTTGCCTGCCGACAAAAAAGGGTTACCTAAATTAAACTTTTCGCTCTCTGGCTCCGGCTCCTCGCTGGTTTTTCTTTCGCTTATTTGGCAAATAAATAAAATGTTGCAAAAGTTTCGCTATTTGAGTTGTGTTGTCATGGGAAATGCAGAGTGGAGCCGGACGGAGCGTCGGAGGAAAACTGACCGTGGCAAAAGTTTTTCCAGCATTAAGCCGGGCATAATTAAAATTTTCGTGCTGTAAGCCCTCGGGCAGATTATAGCCAAGTTTGGCTCGGAACTTGCTATTGGCTTTGTTTGCCCCGCTGATTGATGGTAAATAAGCCGGGTCTTCCTCGTTTCATTTTTTTCCCACCATTTTGAGAACCCTTTTGGGGAGGAGGGCGGTGAAATAATTTTCAAATTCGATTGAAGGAGCAGCTTTAAAGATTACATTGTTGCTAAGTAGAGTGAAATCGAACAGGCAACTAATCGAATTTACGAGCCCGGACTTGGGGCTTTTATTAGCGCCATTCTTTTTCCCGACAGGGAGAGAGTTTCCCCCTCTTTGTTTCGCCTTTTTAGCTTCGTTTTTACGGCAAATTTCATTTCAATAAAAGTCGCATTAATTTCATTTATTTGCTGTAATTTTTTTTCTGCGCTTCTTACTGGCCTCACCGTTTTTATGTTTCCGAGCTGAATGCCCTTTTTGCGCACCTGTCTCTCACCTGGATCCAGCTGTCTGTCAAATGACTCGTCGCTGCCGCCCCGTCCATTTCAATTAACTCTCAAGGATTATTTTATTATGTCAATCAATTTCCGCAACTAAAAAGTCACCAATAAACGGAGCTACTGACCGGGGTTCGTCCTCTCTTTTTTTCCTTTTAGTGTTTAATTTCCCCCAGTGTTTTCTTTCCTTTTTTAGTGCGCTTTCCTAGGTTTTTTTACTAGTCACCTTTTAATTATGGGACGCTGCAGTTGAAGCGGGATTTAATTAAATCTTGAATTTAATCGATGCAGCTTTATTGGCTGATGCTGCTGGCAGCGGGGCAGGGAATAGGAAGTTCTTGTTAATCGGTCTCTAGGTCCTAAGATTTATTTTCACTTATTTAGGTTGCTCTTAGGGCAGGGGAAATATCAAAAAGTTGGAAATCGAAATGGAAAGGAGGCTCCATTAAAGGTTGTGGGAAATATATTTTTAAGAATTATTTTTTGCTATTTAAAAGTCGAAAAGAATCCTTACATATGAAAGCAAATTAAAACACGTTTGTGCCTGGATTTCTTTACATTTATTTTAAATATTTCAGGAGGTTCTTGAGCTTTCATTTGAATATGTAAAATTTATCCAAATATAAAAGCCCAATCCCAAGGCTTGACTTTACGAAATGCACTCGGCATTTTAAAATTCTGTAAGCCAGAGAGGGAAGTAATTGCCCGTTTCAGGCTTTCATGCCATGAAAAATCTTTAAATTTTCTTCTAGGCCGGAAAACAAAATCAAATCTTAAGGTAATGAATCATTGAACACGTTGAGAGCAAACCAAGAGGGTTATGGGGGCACTCCTCAACCAATTATACATTTTGTGGGCGGGCTTTGGAGGCGTATTCTTCCTGTCAATTTGATTGTTGTGTGTCGAGTGTGTGTAACTTGATCTATAGCTATGCTCATATACATATATGTTGTGTAAACAGAGAACAACAACAACAACAACCACAAAGAGTGGTTACGACCAACAATAAAATGACTCTGAAAGCCAATTAAAGATAACAAGAGGCAACAAAAAAGAAAACTCTGTAAAGAAAAGCAACAAAAAATGCATTAGCATAACCAAACAAAAGTTGGACAAAAAACAGAGAAAAGCTAAGCGGAGAAAAAACGAAGAGAAATGCGGCAAGACTTCGTCTGAGACCTGTGAATAACCGCATAACGGCAAATAAATGTTGCATAAAGAACAAACAATTGCTGACTGCAATCAATCAACAGAGTTAAACGCTTCCGACTCTCCGCCGTCCCTTCTCGCCAGAGTGACGAATAAACTGCTGCTTGAAGGCCTGAGGTCCCTCGGACCCCCACATACCCGGCAGACACCAGAATTCAGCTGTCCTCGGGCCCGGAATCCAGCCAGGAAGGAAGTGCTACGAGTTGCAGGAGTTAAAACCTACAAGGCCTACACGGCACTGCCATAACTTGCACGACACGAAACGGGTTGAGCCGAGGCACTGAGCAAAAAACCGGGGAAGATGTCCATTACAGTCTGACAAGGTTTTAAGATTCTTTAATAAATTTAAAAATACAAATATAAAAGTCTTATAATTATTGGCCAAAATCTACAGGCGAGTGAATTTCGAATATTAACTAAAACCTCGTCTTTACGATTTATTATTTTCTTTCTCTGCCTCTTGGACCCATTGATTTGTGTCTAATTAAATTAAAGAAATATCGTAAGATACCCAGACAAGTCCGAGTGCCTTAGCATATATTTTTTTTCTAGTGTAAAAAGTGAGGGCGTACACATAAGAAGGCTGCCGGAAAGGCATTCGAAATGAAGAGCATGTATGTGGCCCTCGTGAGGCATAGAGCATGGGAATGAGCCAGAACCGAATCAAGAAGGGCTAAACAAGTGCGGCGGAGGGTTGTACTACAAAAAAAAATATATGAAGGGGAGTTACGAGAGGGCTGGCCGGGCCTAAGCCGACAAGTCTGACTGCAGGCATTCGAAAGTTGCCGCCGGAATGCAAAGGAGGCAGCTTTGGCATTGAAAGAGCATTTGAATGCGGTCGGGAGGAGGGGTTGCGGTGGCCGAGGAAATCGGAGGCAAACAAAGAGCAGGAGGAGGGAAAATGCCAAGTGCATGAAAATGAAAGATGAATGGAAAGCCGGGCGATAGGCAGCAGATATACATATATATTCGCTGCAGCTTTAATCGAGCGTGTTACTGGATGTGGGCGCTACCCTGGAGCAGAACCGATTTCTTTTCTTTTCAAAGAATTATTATTGACTTGGGCCCAACACTGGCCAACAAAGTGTTTGGAAAAGTCCCCCGGCAAAGAGGTAAAAAACTGCTCCGGCAGCTTAGCAAGAAATTCATGTTCTGCCAGTCTTTTAATATAGAAAGATCACAGGATAAGGAACAAGAAGGGAATGTTTGAATGACAAAGGCTATAGAGGTAGCAATGGGCTTCAAAAAAAAAAAAAACGAACAAGGAAAAACTATTGTTGGAAATCTCGCTAGGAAATCTCTCTACATATGCTTTTTTCTTCTAAGCTGAAGTACTTCATTTGAATTTATGCGGCTTGAGTTTTTTTGTAAGCCTTTGCCACTTGAATATGCCAAAAAAAAAAAAAAAACAAGGAGAAGGCCAAGGGAACTTGAGAAAACAGAGCCAGAAGATTTTTAGATTTCAAGTTGCTGATTGCCAGCAAAAAAAAAACAGTGGAAAGGGTGGAATAAAGGTATTTTATAGGAGCTGAATCCATAAACAGATCGTTAAACGTTCGGGCAAATTGCTGGCACACGCAGCACACTGGCGCAGGGGCACGCCCAAAACCAGTTCCGAGGAAAAAGATGCATCAAGATGACAGAGAGAAGCTAATGTTGCAACTGCAGCGGCTGCGAGTGCCACAAAAGAAAAAAGAAACAATGCAACAAGGCCCCCTCTCGGTTTCGGCCACGCCCCCTAATGGCCTGGCCATAAAAAGCTCATCAACGTCAGCCTCTCCTCTCCATTGTCCCCCCCTCCCGAACATTGTGCAACAGCAGCAGCAGCGGCAAGAAATTTGATAAAAATTACACAGCAAAAGGTACAAGGGAGCGGACAAAAATAAAAGTAAAATACCAGCAAAACACAAAACAATTTCTGAAGAGCCAACGATTATTTAAAATGCAGCCAGCCAACAAATGATAATGGTAACCAACCGGCGAGCCAGCGAGCCAGCGAGCAGCAAATAGCCGTAAGATACGCTCCGCGAAAAGTCATGAAGGCGAGGGAAAATTTAATAATAATAA
This sequence comes from Drosophila lini, assembly GCA_018905715.1. NCBI lineage: Eukaryota > Metazoa > Arthropoda > Insecta > Diptera > Drosophilidae > Drosophila > Drosophila lini. The sequence continues at coordinate 40,207 of JAEIIL010014157.1, read as the reverse complement.
TACAACTGCCACAGCACTCGCACAGCGTTTTGTGACTGCATTCTCCATACAAAATCTGTGGCACAGCTCGCCAGAGTTGCATGTTGGCTGCTGCAAACGCTTCCTGCTTACTCTGCTGCATTGTCAGGTATTTAAGGTATTTGTTATAAGGTTGGGGAGTGAATAAGGCATTTGTGCTTAAATTATGTAAATTCTATAGTTCAACAACATATTAAGAGAGAAGCAATAACTTCTGAAGTCTATCCTAAACCTGAATTGCAGGAAGCTATTTATTAATTCAATTTAATTGCAGAAGGAAATATAAATGATATAATATTATTAATATATTATTTCCTACAAATTTGGAAAAGCCCAAGCCCAGCTTCCAACTCCCTTGCAGAGTATTTCTGTTCATTTAATTTTTCAATATCATAAACGGCTTTTTCCATTTACTTTTACAACAAACACCTTCGAAAATGTTTCCCGCTGCCAATGGCATTTTTCCCCGAAATTACTTCCATGCATTGTCAGGAGATGTTTTCCTAGTTTTCCCTCTCAACTATCTTTTAAAGTGTTATCGCTTTTTTTTATCGCCGACTATTTCCGACGCTATTCGCAATTAACAGCATTTTTGGGTTATATTATCAAGCCAAAATAACCATAGTTGAACCGTTTATGGGAGAAAGGCGCCTCTCAGCATGTGTTCTCCTTGCCTTCCCATAAATCAAATAAAATCCTGCACTGGGATTGGGGATTGCATGTTGCGAAGCCACAAAAACAAAGAGAAAAATATTTAACTAATTAGAGTCATAAATCTCGACAAAATATGGGCCCCGGCGAGCACACAAAAACCAAAGTTCGGTTCCAAATGAGCATTAATAACTCAATTTGTGTGCGGGGTGGAAAGTCATTCCCGGGAATCCTCTGAATAGGCCCGAATCAAAGCCCGGGACTCTCATGCATTGTCCAAGTGTCAATGTTTGACAAGAAGGGGGAGAGTCCAAATCCGAGTCGAAGTCAGGGGCAGGGCCAAAAGAAGGCGCGTCCTGAAAGTCGGACATGGAGACTGTAAGCTGCGAACTGTGACCCAAATAGTACACTTTGATGGACAAGACATTTATGACACTGTCGCCCGGCTGCCCGCCCGGCTTTGGGGTTATCGTTATGGTTATGGTTATGGCCCCGACTCACGGAAGACCCAATGAAAGCCCAACGAGAGCCGGCAGACAAATGGCAAACTCATGGCAGACACTCTCTGGGCGAAACATTTGCATGTTTAACTTGGCACACAATGGCGACTCCGATTGCAAGCCCGAAACGAACGAATGCAAGCACCGAATGGCAGTCCCAAATCCAAGCCAGACCCACTCTCCTCCTCCTCCGTTGAAAGTCATGGCCTGCCTCCGAAAAAGAAACACAAAAAGCCGGCCGAGTAAACAAAAAGGGGCACCAGCCACAGAAGGCTGCATTCGATGCACGTGCATTACATGTATTTAAATTTGAAAGTTTTTCTCGGGGCAAAAAATATAAATAAATTATGGACGGCAGTTAGCAGTCAGCAGTCAGCAGTCAGTGGCTTTTCCCCTTTCTTTTGCACTTTTGCACCGCTTTACGTATACTATTTTTCTTATTAATTTACAAGTCTATTGCTAAAAGACATCATTAAAGTGAAAGTCAATTTGCCGCGACGAAACTGTCCGCCAGTGCAAAAAGGAAAATGCAAACAGAGAGTGTTTGACCGCCAACCGGCGAGCTGAACTCTTCCACTAAACTTGATTCGGACAAAGAGTGTTAAACGGTTTTCGCGCGGATATATCGCGGCATTCGAATGGAATGTAAAAATGTTTAGAAAATACAAAATTGAACCGGCGACAGGCGACAATGGAATCCAATAAACTGCAATTGTCTGAGGGGGTGTTTGACTGGTTGGATGGTTAAAAAAGAGGCTGCCATGGCGATTCCCAGGCTGTTGGGGTAGGAAAGTGGCCCGAGTGCCAGCGCTCAGCCTCAGGCTAAGTGGTCAGGCTTGAATGGAATCTGCACGGAGAATAAAATCTAAAACGCAAGATATTAACTTGTATTTAATAGTTGCAATATTTCAAAGAGTTGAGTGAGTTGATTTTATATTCCATAAATAAATATGAAACCCTTACTTCTGCGTACCCTTTTCACTGCCAAGTTCCTAATCCAAGAAAATAAAAAACTATGTCTGTCAGTGGATGCCACTCAACTTGGTCAAGTGAAGAGCAGCGCAACTGCTGTCGCAGCGACCGCTGGAATGTGAAAGCCATCGTCGGCATCGTCATTGCCGCAATCATAGCCAAAGTTGCTGCCGGAGTTGGAGTTTTTCGAGTGTGTTCGAGTTCGTGGCCCCAAGAATATGCGTGTTGGACCAGTTGGCACGTTTCTGTGTCAGGAGCGCTATTTTTACGGTCAAGCATGACCAGAGATAGACAGAATATACACTATTTCTTCTGCGCTCCTCTCCTAATTTCATTTGTTCGAGAGGCAGACCTGGAAACTTACTTTCCTGGCTATCCCCATTTTTATGGCTGCGCCATTCTTGGCCTCATTTTAATTGCAAACACAGACGGGGACGGAGGCAGAGCAGAAATAGAGCTGCGGAAGAGGGGAAACTACGGAGTGCAGACTGCACTTTGTATGCAATCGTTGTCGACGCTGTCTGAGAATGGTTTTGTCTATTTTTATGCCACTTTGGCTTTGGCTCCTCTGCTTGTAATTCGCTTAACGCCGCTAGGTGGCGATGCTGATGATGATGGCCCCTGTTGACCCAATTGTCCAGAAATGGCTCGCAGCTCCCGAGTGTCTGAGCGGGAAATCCCCCTTCCTCACTTTTCCTTTTGCCCCGGCGCTTTAATTGTTGGTGCGAAGCATTTTTCTTTGTTTTTCTTTCCTTTTCACTTTTAACGCTGCCCCCTTCGGGCAGAAAAGTGGCGTTGCCGCCACTCCCATCTTATGACTTCCTCTTTATAATTCTTACTATTTTTTTGTCGCCCCCCTTTTTGCATTTTTGATTTTTGCTTCCGCTTTTGGGCTCACCTGAGAGTTTCAGTTTAAGTTTGCGACGAGCAAATGTTTGAGTTTTACGCGTAGATTACCTGTCTGACATTTAACTTAATTGAAGGGAATCTGTTTGCTTTGAAAAGGGGTTTTTCTGCAGGAAAATAGATCAAATGGAATGGTGAACTTACCTGTAATGAAAAGAATTTAAAATAATATATTAGTAAAAGGTTTGAAAACTTGTTAAAAATGTGCCTAATAAATAAAAGTATTTTATACAATTTATTCTGTGTTTTATTTATTAAAATTAAAATGTTTAAAGATATAATATATTAAGTTCTAATTGGGTAATGTTTATAATATGTTAATATTAAAATTATTTTAAAACAAAGGGCTTCTAAGTTGCATTATTGTATTAATAAAACCATTGTCCTTGGCTCAAACATTGTCATTGCATTAAGCACAAAATTTCCCCCATATAATGCTCCGTCATGCTGCCCTGCTGCTGTCCATACACTTTAAGTAATTTCCTTAGTTTAGTACATTATTCATGGAAAAAGAACCCCAAACCTCACCCCATCTCGTGTCAAAGCAAACTTATTTTTCTATGCAAAGATGCTGTGCCGCAGGCTGCTCCGTCTCCTCTAGAGAACATTTATTTACTAAACGTTGTGTACATCACACATACGCCCCATTAGACAGCAGACACACACAATAAACAGGGTATGTTATTGTTTTTCCCTGTCAATTATTTCGTGTTTTATCATTTTCGCCGCTCAGCAGGCAACAGGGGGGAATCGGGAGGAGGTGGAAGACCAAGTTGGAAAAACCGCCACAGGTGGTTAATATGGTAACTTTCACACCTAGCCATTTCCACGTCGCGCTCTCTGCCGTTTGTTATGCCATAATTTACATGCATTATGCATGTTCTTGCCGCTGTGTATCTTGCAGGTACATTGAACCTGCAATGATTGCAGCACAAAAGCAGCAAAAAAGGCTTCTGGGTAACCAGAAGCCACAGAAGCTAGCTGCTGGTGTTAGGAATACTGCTGTTCGCTGCTGGCAAACAAAACAGAAAAAAGTTATTCAGATACAGATACAGCAACTGTTGCTAGTTTCCGGCTTCCTGTCGTGATGACAAATTTTTGTGCAAACCCTCCGAACATTTTTTGTTTTTAGCCGGTGTGCCCCCCTTTTGTTTCTGTTTGTTTTTCCATTTTTTTTTGCACGTCGAATTTTTTTTCAAAATTGGCAGTTGAACTTTTGGCTTCGAATGTTGGCAAACTGTTTTTTTTTTGTTTGTTGGTTTGGCTGGCCAAAGTTTTGCATTTTTTGTGGTTACACAAATGCAGGCAGTTTTTTGTTCTTGTCTCGGCGGTTTCACAATATGCCAGATATTTATTAATAATAAATATGGATTATTTGCAATGGAGATTTTTGTGTGATTTATTAATACAGAGATGTATAGATGAATCTCTGGTGGGAAGATACACCCAAAAATGAATTAATAATAAATAATTAAAACACCAGTTTATTCTCTCTCTTCATGAACATGCCTATCAAAATCGAATTACCATAGCTTTTCCCAAACTTTTCTCCGCTCAATTTCCTTTCACCACTCACTCGCCACTTAACCCATTTTTTCCAAGCTTAGTTTACCCTGCACTTGGCCAGCACACACACACACACAACACTCTCTCTCTACCGTTTTCCCAAAAGCATACAAATTATTTAGGCAATTTCCAGGGACAGGGACAGGGACAGCACAGGCACTGGCACAGGCACCGGATAGCTCAGCTCAGTCCGTCCCCTCGGCGCAGCTCAATTGCCAAGTTATTCACATCCCGGCAGTCTGCACTGGGGAACCTCTACTTTAAATAATGAAGCTATTTTCGCGTTCAATTCCCATACGCAGCCAATCACTTTGGATGGCGACTGGCGAATGGCGAACAAAAGGGCCAAAGTCGAGCGAACAATGGCTGAAAACTTTGTGCAGGGAATCAATAAAAAAAGGAAGCTCTGCTGCGGGTGAAATCCTGAGAAGGTTAAGGAATCCCCAGTGCAGCAGAAGCGGCAGCAGCACCGGCAGCATCCCTATCTTCATCTCTATCTCCATCTCCAATGCCATCGCGCGGCATCTTCATAATCGCCATCATCGTTGCCATGGACATGCCCCCAGATATACCCCCATTTTCCACTCCCGTGCCGCGTCCTGGAACACGTTTCGCTTATCACCGGAGGAGAGCGGGCTGCGTGGGGAAATCTTATCGGCATGCTTGGCATTCATAAGATCTCTGAATCGAAAGCTATAGCCGCCAAATCGCAGAGCTACTTACGTGAGGCCGTTTCCACTGCCTCGTGTGTGCGTGTGTGTGTGTGTGCCGGAGTGGCAACAATAATGAACCCCAGCCAAATATGCTCGACGTACATATTACCTGTCTTTTGTATAACACCGCGATGTTACAGGGGGCGGCGGAAGGGGACAGGAAATGCTTTTGGCACGACAGACTTTTCAATAAACTCCCTCAAGCGTGTGTGCATTAAGTGCAGCGAGGGAAGCCGAGCCAAAGCCAATGCGGAAACAGTGGTTAAAGGAATGGAATATATAGGTATTGTGATTTCAAAAATTTTAAATATATTTTGGGGTATATTTTTATGGGAAAATATTATCTAAAAATCATGAAATCAACACCTTCTATTATTTTATTATCAGAACCCATTTTCTCGCACCCTGATCACCTTGACCTTGTGTCATTTTCCAAGGCTTTTCATAGCTATAAATTCTTTAACACTTTTTCTAATTAATTAGGGCTTTATTTTATTTTCAATTCAAAAGACTCGTAAAAATGTTGTTTCCTTTTTTGTACCTTTAATTTTTCTCTTACTCTCACCACACTGTGCATGCATCATTGGCCGCATTGTGGTAGCCACAAATTCTTATTTGTTTCTTTCATTTTTAGAGCCCCACTCGCCTTTCACCAGCCCTCTCCCAACTCTCTCTCCTTCTGTCTCTCTGAGGGATTCTCCCCGGTGTGCGGCGCACAGCAATTTGCATGGCTTGAAATTCGAATTTGAAATGGAAAAGTAAATCGTGTAATGTGCGCCTGCAAGAAATTGCCTAATGCCCCCCGAATGCCCAGCATGAGCCGGAAGGGGGGAGCAGCAGGAGGGGGCCTGTGTGCAGGAGAACGGGGTAAAAGAGGTAGCAAGAGGTAGCAGAAGAACGGTTGACTGCCTGACAGGCAATTCCAGGCCGCAAAAGTGCGCAGAGAGTGGCTCCGTGCTAAAAACCTTTAACCAGAAGCAACGACTTTGAGGCATATGGGACCGCAAGTAAAGGGAAAACCAAGCTTGCAGAAACCAAAAAAAAGTAGCTGGAAAAAACCAAGAAAAGCTGAGAAGGAAAAACCAGACCCGCGTAACGAGTAGAACGTGAGCTTTGTGCACTGGCCATTTATGATGACGACGACGACGACGACGACGACGAGGATGATGATGGCGATGAAGGCACTTGTTGTTGGTGCTCCTGCATTTTGCACGGGAATATTATTTTTAGAAAGGAATTTTCAAAACAACAAATGTTGTAAACTTTAAAAAATATTATGGACTACATTATATATTTAAATTTCGTAAGATCTCTCTTGAACTTTGCCTCATCAAATTATTAAATAGATATTTAACATTCTTATACAAATTTAAAAATATATAAAATATTTATTAAATATAATACCACATTTTTTCAAGTGCCCTTAGTATGTGGCTTTCGTGCAACATCAGCAGCAGCAGCAGCAGCAGGTGGTGGCATGATTGCATGTTGCAAAAGGAGGCAAGGCGGCGGCCAGGCGGTGGGACTTTCTCAAGGGGTTGCCTTCGTGTTGATCTTAAACTTAGATAAATAAACTTCAACTTCAGCGGAAGGAGAAAGAGGGCAGATAAAAGAAAGAGGGGCAAAATCGAAGGAAAATATTTAAAGGTTTTTCCAATGCACATTTTTGTGCAGCGGCATTAACACGTTGTTGTTGTTCCCGCGAACAAAAGACCGGCGAATAAAATCCAGCAGAAAGAAAAAAAAAATATACAAAAAATAAAGAAGAACGGATTGGATTCTTCAACATTGTCCATTGTCCACTCACGAACGGAGCCCATGAAATGGGGCATTGAAGCGTGGAAAAATCCTCAACCCCGAACGAGAAAAACTCCTCCTTCCCTCCGTGTTGTGCCCAGCCATGTGACAATTGTCAATGTGAGACCGTAATTTAAGGCTTTAAATCGCTGAAGGAATTTTCCCAACATTTTCCAGTAAAATGTAATCGAAAAGAGAGAACAAAATGTAAAAATGAACTTCGATTTTTGCATAAAAATTAAGAGAAGCAGAAATACTCCCCCCTCTGGAAAGCTTTTACACTTTTTCCAATTTCAGCTCGATGATTCTTTTTTTGTCTCTGTTTTTTTTTTTTGCGGTTACTTTTACTGGCTTTTTGTTTTGTCACATGGCTCATACGTCACAGTATGGGTTTCAGTTTTTGGCTTTACTTCAGACATTCGACTTTTCCAGGGCGGGACAGAGAGGGCCTGGCTCCGGTTCTGGCTCTGGCCTTATTGTTCCCTACTCGGCGACAGCCTCAAGCAAAATTATACGCATGAGCGCCACGGAAATGGCAAACTCGACTACAACAACCCAAGCCAAAAAAAAAAAGGAAACTACTAAGGCCAAAAAAAAAAAGCGGCAACAAAACAAACAGAATTGAAAGCAACACCGAATAAGAGAGAGAGACAACACACAAAAAAGTGCAGCATTGCATGTCTAAATGGGAAAACAAAGGCTGCCATTTCCACCTGATGCCACGCCCACATAACCCAACACTTTGCCAAGGCGGAAAATGCAGGAGGAGGCGGGGCGGGGTGGAAAATCCAGGGGGCGGCGGTGTATGAGTGAGTTCCGTTGTAAAAGTTTTGTAGGAAATCAAAAGAGAGTTTTTGTCGTCATCATGAGATCAGAATAAGGCGGGGTGAAGGCGGGGGGAATGGGGCTCTAAGGGGTAAGAAGGTAGGCTTGGAAGGCCAGGAAAATTGGAAAGAAAATTATTTACGAAATGTGTAATTGATTTTCCAAATAAATATTGTTATACTTTGGTATTGCTTTTAATTAAAAAACTATTCGAAAAGGGGAATGTTAGAATTTTATGTAATTTTAAATAAGAATTTAATACCCAATGTTTTAGCACTTATAATTTACTGATTGAAGATATTTATGTAACCGAAAGTAATTTAAATAATCACATGTTCAGGCCTCATGTCAAGGTTCCTATATTTTCTTGGCAATTAACTAATTTCATGTCCATTATCCCCATAATTTAAGTGCTGGCCATTTATGCTTTTTGTGCTAGGTGGCCCCAAAAATGGCAGCGGATTAGCTGGCAATGGGAAAACACTGGAAAGAGGGCTTAAGTGCAGTGGGAAAACGGTTTGAACCTTCGGTGCTTTAGGAAAATCGCACTACCGAATGCAAAGTGACCCAAGACCAAAGTTTGCGTGTGTGTTTCTGGTGATGTGTTGTGTTGGGTTTTGTTGTTTTGTTGTGTTGGGCAGTGTTTGTTTTGCGGTTGCGGGGGGCCAAACCCCCTTCACTTTGATATGGCTGGCAGCCGGGTCACTGCTGCCAAACTGCTGGACAGGATTAGAGCCACTTACACAGGCTGCAGTGCAATGGCAATGGCAGTTGCCAGTTGGCCAGTTGGCTAGTTGGCTAGTTGCTCTCCGTTGCCAGAAAATACGTATATATATATCCAGGCAATATCATAAAAAGCAACAGCTAAATGCCATAAAACTGACGCGAGATCTGTGTGAGACTGTGTGTAGGCCAGGCCATGGATTAGTGCGACGCTTTTGGCCAGGCTTCAGCTTAGGCCTCGGCCCGGCTCTTATCTATTTGCCAGAGTGATGTGAAAGCTAAGCCAATGCTCACTGAGCTCGTAAATTAATTGCCTCGGTTCGAGTTCGCAGAGTTTTTAGAGTCCGAGAGTCCGAGAGTGGAAAACTGGCCGGGCCAGCGAGCGAGCCTGCTGCATAATTGATGTTAGCTTTCCATTTTCAGTTGACAGCATTTTCCAGTTTTCAAATTCGGTGCGTTGCACTCTCCCGGCCAGAAAAAGATGTGGGTTCCGAAATGTCTAAAGTGGGGGAAACCCCCTGGAAATTGACAGTAATTAGATTGATTACGACGCCGGTGGTGGTGGCTTTAATGCAAATAGCTTGCTCATACTTGTGGCAGTGATTAATTCACCTGGCGAAAGTCATTTTCGCTGTGGAAATTACACAATTCATATTTTATGTATTTAACCATTTATAAGGGGATTGGGTGGTGGGTGGGCGTGTCCTGCCGCTTCGAGGGGGAAAGTCAACGGCGACGACATGTTACCAGCCGCTCTGACCACTCTGCGTTTGTCCGCGGCTTTTAATTGGCTTTTAATTACATATTAATAATAAAACTTTTTTTCTATCTTTAAAAATGTTCGCTATGTGCGCGGCATTCGCTGTTTATAATTTGAAACTCAATTAATTTCAAAGACATGTGCTGATGGACTTGAACTATTTTCCGCTGCGGGAAAAATGTAAGCGATTTCATGGGAAAAAAAACTAGGTTGTTGGATGAAATTATTATTACAAAATATTCTAGATTAATTACGCACAAGTGTACTTGACAGCAGAAAATATGTTTAATTAATCGAAAAGTATTTAATGATAAGCCTTTGCGTTTTGTAACAGATAATAGAGACCTAATCGGATCATGAAAATATAATTTGCGGCAGTTTAAATGAGTTTATTTCTTAGCAACCTCACTGAGGGTTCTGTTAGCCCCACCACACTTTCCCTTTAATCCCACATCTTCCCTGCCATCCCATTGCCTCAATTACACTCAATTGTCTACAATTTACAGCCCAAAATTCACCACCGGATATTGCTTAAAATTCATAAATTACATATACATAAGCCCGAGACCGGCAATAAACCGCAGATCAGACAAAGTTAGCCACAACCCTCGAAGCCGCACTTATTACATAGATTCCCCGAGTTAGCCAAAGTCCGGGCCACTCTTGGCCAGTTTCCAGTTAGCAGCAAGCCAGTCAGGTCGAAAAAAATGGTTTAATTGCAGTGCCAAAGGGGGGCGGGGGCAGGGGCAGGGGTAGGTAGTGCCATTGTTGGGAATTCGGGGGAAACGCCACAGAGTTGCTTTAAATTTGTGCGGTAAATTTTCATGTAAATCGCAGCTCGGCAAATAAATCGAGCGGCGAGTCAACATCAAGTCATCAACGTTCAGCCAACAGCAAACAGCATTCCGAGTCGGTTTTAGCTGCCAAATGTGGAGCAGGCGCCGTCTGCAATTGTAACTGCCTCCTTCTACTCAAACACTGTGAGAAATGGCTTGGTCCTACAAGTGGTTTCCAATTTATATATTTGTAAGCTTTAATGATTGAAAAAGACTTGTAAACTAGGGGAAATCAGGAGTATCTAATGAAAATCTTTCCCAAAAACCATAACAAATAATTATCAATAAATTGAAATCGATATCAAATTTTCTGTCAGTGCTTTGAGCGCCCAAGTTGAAGTCAACATGCATAAGCATAAGATAGTCATCATCATGGCGGGCGCATTAATGACTGCCTAAAGCGGCGATCCCAGGGGCTGCAGTGGATTTAGGGGCAGGAGGGGGGCCTTAAATGCAATGAGGGGTGCCCTACTGTTTGGCACACGGGTGTAGAAGTAGAGGGGGGCTGGAGGCAACAATTGTTGTGGCTTTGCATTTGCGGCGCAATTTATATGCAAGCGATTGCAATGCGTGCACAAAACGCATACAAATGTAATTTGCAACGCGCGTTCGCTCTTGCCCCCAAATGCAAACAGCTCGGATAAGACGGGTTAAGGGGGGACGTGTGCGGCACGAGTACTGTGGGGTTAAAGGGGGGTGGCTGGGCGCCCGGGTGGTTACTCTGCAGAAATCACACACAACCCGCTTGCATGGCGGCTCATTTTGGTGAATAATTGAGACAATTACGCATATAGCATATATATAGTTAGGTCGTGGGGGTTTTTGAAGCCCTGCAGCCTACGGAGATCTAGGCAATTTGTATTTTAAGTGGCATTAAAAAAATATATACGCATTAACATATATGTAAGGGCAGCGGCTGGCATGGCGCACATATAGCAAATAGGCATAATTATATCCAGGCAGGCAAGACCAGGCCATAATATAAAATGCAAGACGCGTGGCAAAAAAAGGGAATTGCAGCCAAGAGAGTGACAAGGACCAAGAAACTAGTGTACTATACTATCTCTTTAAAGTTATGGCCATGGAAACCAATATATTTTACATGAATTGGTAATTTAGGAGAACTTTTGAATGCATTTTAATCAGGTTTCGAGAGTATCAATTTATTAAATTGTTATCTTCGGCAAGCCAAAACAATCATCAAATTGTAACTTAGTCACTATTTTAACAGTCCTTTTAGTGACCATTTTAATATGTTATTTCAAGACCTTTCCAAATAAATTTAGAAGGTCAAAAGTCAAAAATTTTCCCTTGCCTTATTTGGATATTTCCCCATTTCGAACAACATAAGTAAAATCAGCTTAATCTCCAACTGAGTCACTTGAAAAGTATTTTATTTCTGTGGCTTGCGGCTTGTGCCCTCTGGCATATTCATTAAAATTCTACTCTCAGTTCAAGTGGCAAGTTCCCTTTTCGAGGCAGTCGCTTCTGGGGGCATGAACTTCATCAATTGAGCATGGAAATAGTTTTCGTTTTTTTTACGATGGGCCTCAATTGACTTTGATGGGCCATTCCATATTAATTTTATTAATTCCTGTTTTGGCAATCAAAGCAATTGTTTTTTGCTGCCGCTCGAAGCACAAAGGCAAAAAGTGAGTGAAAAAATGGTAAATATTAATCATTAAATGCGACTCTAGGGCAAAAGTATTTTAAGTGAGTTAATTGTCGCGGGCAGCAGTCGTTGCAGCGACGGGGAAAAAAGCGAATACGAAAACGAGGCCATAAGTTATGCCATTTTTCCCAGTTCCCCACAGTTTTTCCCCGTTTTCCTGCCCTCACTCCAGCGAATTGAAAAGTTAAAAAAATATATATGCACTATATACGGTAAAATGTTGTTAATTACGTTTTCATACGCAACAACAGCAATTTGCAGCCCTTACACACAGTCTGGTTGTGCAGCGAAAAATAGTTTACTAAAACCGTGGCGAACCGTGTTGCATTTATTGTTGCAATTTGTGTGTCCCTGTGTGCCTTGTGCAAAACACAAAACACAAAACACGAATTGCCATTTAACTGGCTTTTTTCTTTGCTATTTACCAGTACTCGTATGAATCTATATATGCCGGTAGGGGTATCCGTATCTGCAGCCTTGCCTTTGGGCCTCCCGAGAGTCAGAGATACAAGTGCAGGTTGATTTTTTGCCAGGAGCAGCACTAAATTTGGAACTAATTGGGGATTATCTGGCAGCTGGCAGATGGAGCAAGAGATGTATGGGAAAGTTTACAGAATATTTCCAATAATAATGCATCTTGCGAGTAGGAAATGTTTATCCAATTTATGGAAGAAATAAATTCCCTTTCAAATAAATATTTATAAATTATAATTTGAAGCGATGTAAGGTGTGTCCTAAATAAATACAACAAATATTGACATGCGCTCTTTTATCCAGAAATCTATTTGTTAATCTTCGAATTATTTTACATCTTTCAGAAACCAAAGTTTATTGAATATATTTATATTTTATATTGTTTTCTCTACCTTTAAGATTTAAAATCTCACCTTAAATGTAGATTTTTGTTCTCTATTTTTCTGACTAAACTTTAAAATTCGCTTAGCTGAGCTCACTCCATTTCCTGTTGTTGTTTCCACTTGTGCGAATATTCTTGGACTTTTCCCCTCCTTCTTTAAGCAATTCGTTTCTAATTGCTGGTAATTGTCTTCTATGCCCCGGTGGCTCCCCTGCTGCCTGCCCCCGATTCCCCGTGACCATTTGAAGCAGCTGCGAGACCCAGAGACCCACAAAACACAAAACTGAGGCAGAAACACAAAATAAAAGAGAGAAAAAAGTAGCATGTAATAGCAAATTATGTTGCAATTACAAAGCAGCGCAAAGCAAAGCGAAACAACATGAACAACGAGCCGAGCGAACCGAGAGAAAAAGTTTAACAAAACAGCAAACAGCACATGTTCCCCCGAACCCCTCTCTAAAACTGAGTTCTCTATGGATTTTTCGCAACAACCTAATTGTTTTTTAGTTTTTTTTTTTTGTTTATTGTTTATTTTTTCTCTGGCTCTGTGCAAAACTTCATTCAGGCAGAAGATACACAAACCAACTGAGAAAATTGCAGGAAATTGTCAAGTGGAGCTGAGATCTCTCAGCATTTTCGGTTCCACCTTGAACACGGCTTTAATCGATTTCGAAGCAGGGAGAAATAAACACCTACACAGGCGGCCAAGATGACAGAAACAAATAAAGGCAAACAGTTTAATTTACGTCAATTAAAATGTTCATGGGAGAGAGCTTATAATTGACCTTCTTGGGCCCGAAGCAACTTGTCAACGTGATCAATGTCACTTACAAGTTGAACCTCCGAAATTGTTTTAAAGATCCCAAAAAAACACAGACCAACTTTCTCTCTCAAAAAAAACTAAGCGGAAATCATTCATAATTGTTAGTTTAGACTTTTCCACAAGGGGAACTCTTTTCGGCCTGTGCCTTTTTCCCCGCACGTTTTCTTGTTTATTTTTTTATTTCTCGTAATTAATTCGCCTTTTTTCTTGTGTTTTCTCATAATTATTATGCAGAAATTTGTATGGGTTTCTGTACACTCCCCTTCCCCTCCCCTTGCTCTTTTTGAACAATTAACTTTTGTTTTTCTTTGAACTCACACATTTACATGAAAATTTAAATCATTGACCAAGAATAAAAGGTAAAATGAAAACATCAAGTTGTTGGACGAGCCTGGGAAAGCCAAGCTGAAAATTCTGCCTGAGAAGTGTTCTCTTTTCCTCTGATATTTGTGTAGATGAGAAGGCGAAAATTTTGGATTCTTTTTCAAGGCATTGACTTCAATTTCAGACAAAATTAGGCTTTGTCATGTTATTTGCCATGGAGGAGTACTTTCCACGCATCCTAACGGTGAGTTTTTGGAACCACACATCATCCATCTTAATTAGCCTATTTTTATGATTTGATTTCTAGGTTTTTGAGAGATTTTTTTATCGAAAAATTGAATTGGGAATTATAATAATATTTTAATTGGCTTTAAAAATTCTTGTGTTATTTTAGAGACTTTCCAGATTTTCCTAAGACCCCTTTTCTCATTTCGGCAATCACTCAGCTCAACATTAAAAAGCCTTTCACCTCCCCACATTTAAATGTCTCGTTGATTGAACCGCATAGAAATCAATTGCTTTAAAATCGAATTCCCATCGAGGAGGCTAATGAATGCTGTAACCCATTTCAATCAACGCCTTGTCAAATCAAAACGGAAATATTTTCCAAACATTTTCATAAAACGAATATAAAAAAAGACCCAATGGAGGAGAATAAATCGAATAAACAATGACAACGACCGCAGATGCCGTAGGAATTAAAGGAAATTAAATTGAGCAGGCACGAGGGGCAGGCAGGAGCCATTGTTTATCCCTATTTGTTGTAGGTTTCATTGTTGGCAGTGGTGTTGCATGTTTCTTGTCACTCGTCATTGATGAATAAACAAAGCGAAATGCAAAACTAAGCCACAGAAAAAGGGACAGCCAGCGAGAGGCATAAACAAAAAGAACAAGACCACTTGAGAGAAAGGCAAGGCAGGGCAGGCACTTGTGTGTGCCACACATGCCACTGCTGCTAGAGTGACTGAAGAGATACAGCTACAGCTACAGATGCAGATACATTTACAGATACATTTACAGATACAGATGGAGAAATGGAGCAAAAGCGAACGACATCGATTGGTGAATGTCGAACTGCATCCGAGAAGCGATTCCGGCTGCCTGCCAAGCGGAACTCCAGCGATGTTCACTGCGATAAGAGGTTGTTCTTTGGGGCGTGGATACGTTTGGTTACACCCCCCGCAATTGTCACCGCTTCCCCCTTTTTATTTAGGGATTTATGCATACGCCCTCTAAAATAACAAAACACAAAAAATAACGAGGGAGAATGCACAGAACTTACGAGCTCAAGAGACTGCAGCTAGTTGAGACTTTACAGCATGACTAATTAGTCTGTAATAAATTTTTGCAGCAATAACTTCCATGGTAGACAGTCAGGACTCACGGAATATATATTTTTTAAGAGATATTATGATGCAATTTAATAAAAAAAGTATACCCCAGATACACTAGTCGTTCTCTTAAATCAACTCAAATTGTCAGTTACTCTAGTTACTCTCCTGTTTCAGGTTATGAGTGCTCCCACTGTATCCACGCATCTGACAGATGCAAAACCCCCACTTGGCATGTAAAGCTCGGCACTTGTCTGGCACTCAAGTGGCATCACTCCTGGATTCTTTTGGCTCCCCTTACCAAGCCCGATTCCATGCCCTTTTCCATGCTCTTTTCCACACCCGACCCACACCCACACCCAATACCCGTCACAATTGGCATTCTTCAAAAAGGCCACACATCCTCCCCTTGGAAGCTTTGTGTATACTCCATGCTCCATTTCCTGGGAGTGTGTGTGCAATCAATAAATATTTTTTCTTGAAATTAAACAGGGTTTACGGGCGGGCAGGCGGTGCATCAGTAAAACAATCAAAATACAAATAATGAAGAATAATGAGCACAAAAGGGCACTGAATGGGGAGCAGGCAGCTTGGAAGCTGTCTGTCTGCCTCAAGTGTTTACACTCTCAAGATCGTTTCGAATGCGGAAAAGGGAAAAAGGGGGAGCCTGCTCAAAATTCATCGATTATTCTTCCCGATTCTCCTATAAATAGCTGGAAAATGTGTGTGCTGGGTTTATCAGGGGAAAGTGTTTGGGATCAATCATGACAAACGATTACAAATGAGAAGAGGAGAATAATTTCTAGCATTTGAACAAGTTTAAATCCATATAAAATTGTCATAAAACCCTCGTATATTATATTAAACAATTTAATTCAAGTGTTTAATTTAACTGAAACCGATTTGCACTCAGACATCAGGCATAACCACGCTCAAACTCAATTTAAGGCCCGCACGAGGACAAAATTCAATTTGAATAATAATAAACCCCTTACGAGCCTCCTCGTCTAACCACTAACCCAATAAAAAATTAAGGGGAAGGGGAAGGGAGCGGAGCCACCACAAATCCCGGACCAATTTCGCTACTCCGATATTTATACAATATATCGCAGCAAATAAATATTTTTTTAGTTAGAAATTCTACTATTTATTCTTCGTCCATTGTTGTATGTGTTTGATTTTTATGTGCTTTTAATGGGGAATAAAAATGAAATCATGTGTGCAACAGATTGTGGTTCCACACCGCCCCCACCGCCAACGAAAGCAACCACGGGGCATGGGAGTATATATTCTAAATCTCTTCGATTGGAGAATATTCTGTGGATTTGTTTCGCCTGGTTTGCATTTTGTGTCGCATTCGGATCGACAGATGAAAAACCCAACAAAAAAAAGGAAAACATAGGCGCAGCACACAACATTGGAAAACATTTGCGGATTTTGGTTTTTGAGCCGCAAAACATTTGATTTCATTTCGGTTTGCAAGTCAATTGATTTGTCATGAAACGCCCCCCAAAAAAAAGGAACCTGATTTCCAAACCCACTGTTGTGGGGGGCAGCGTTGGAAATTCAATTAGAGTTTACTCCACGAGTTTGTTACGTTAAAACTTTAATTGAAACGGCATTTGTGCCTTTCGATTTGTGCCAGAATGAAATTGCAGAAAATTGCCTTAAAGTTCCTTTTTTTTCGTCCTGGCCACGCCCCCAAACAAAATGTACTTAAACCATATCACAAGCCAAAAATCACGAAAACCGCAAAGCAAAAAAATACAACAAAATTGGCAGCCAAGGGAGCGAATGAAAACAAAAGCCGGAAAACAATTTGATGAAAGCGCACCGGCGGGGGGGAAACTCTTGGTGGAATAGTGCGGGCAGGAAAATACAAGGGGAAAATGGAAAGGTAACACTCACAGCGTGAGCGAAGCGAAGTGAAGTTCAGGCGAGGCCAATGACATTTGCAGTTGTTGTACTTGATTGCAGTTGATTCGTAATCGTAATCGGATTGCAATTTGCCTGCACTTGTTACAACACGTGCTGCAAGTAATTGAAGGGTACACTGGCAGAAAATAATTGTTAATTTGGAAATGTTAATTTGGAAATTAAATCATCCATTTTGGGAGAGTAAAGTAATAGTAATTTTTCGAAATTTTAGAATGGTATTTAAAAAACAGAAAATTGAAATATTAATTCCTCTGTACTGTTAATTTAGTCTGAAAAAATCTACAACTAAATTTTTTCTAAACTAATTAAAATTTAAAATGTATACTGCACATTTTTTCTTAGTGTATTTCAGGGTTAAACAACCATTAACTGTTACCAATTCCGTTTGCTATTTGTGGATTTTTGTGGATTGAAAGTTCTTGAAAACTCCCAGCGGGACGTGTTAATTGCCACAACCTTCCTGTTAATGAAAATGAACAAAAAGATTTTCCGACTTTTCACAAGAAGATATTTATGACCTGCCCTCTCGTGGCTCTGTGTGTGAGTGTGTGTGTGCAGGCCACACGCCTTTTGTTTTGCTTTAATTATGGGCGGGTGTGTGTGTGCATTTGCTATTACTCCGTGAGGAGGAAGGGCGTGTGTCTGTTTACATTTCTCACACCTTCGGGTTGAACTTCTTCTCCTTACGGAAAACGTAAACAAAATCGTCTTGAACCCGACTCCGAAGAGTGGAACGCGGAATGCGTTGTGCCTCTCCAGCAGCTGTCAACGGGCCGAAACATTTGAGCCCGTCAACAGCACAAATAACTAAACGCTAAATTATATATATAAAAAAAAAAACGAAAAGTTTCTAAAAACAAAAGCAAAAGCCGAGGAAAAAATACGCATAGAAGCGCAAACGTTTTCTCGGCTTTTGTTTACAATTTGGCTTCCGCTTTTGAGGCCGTTTTCTGTTTACCAATTGTGACAGCAACTTTCTTTTCTTTTCCTTTCTTTCCCTCTTCCCGGCTTCTGTTTTTCTTTTATCTATAATTTTCATGGTTCGGCGTGTCTGTCGCCGTCGAGCTGCTGACATTTTCGAGAAGGTGATAATTCTTTTTTAATAGTTTTTCCGGCAGCCAGAGAGCACGCCAACAAGTGACGTTTATGGGACTGCGTGCCGGGCATTCCAAATATTTCGCTTCAGATGCATAAATTTTGGATCGACTTACGTGAGATCACTTGAGATTGAATAGGAGCTTACCTGGAAAGGAAATAAGAGAGAATATTTAAGAATTAGTTGAGGAATTTTGTTAAAAGTTCTTAATAAAGCAAGAAGGGATTTGAGTTCGAACAGAGATTTTGTATTTTAATTTAAAATAGAATTTTAATGTATGTTAAAATACTACCTAATATAAAATTCAAGAAGTTTTTCTACCAAAAACGGATTACAAAACTACAAACCATAGAAAACTAACCGAATTTTCAAGTTTTTCAATTTAAAGACTGACATTCTTCAGCTGCCAGCACACACGTTCTTTTCAATTTTTAGGTTGAAAAATCGGTTTGGGAAATTTGTTGCCTTGCATCCGAAAATTCACTCAGAATATCTGTCACTAATCTATCAGTTTGGTCAGCAAAATCCATTGCATTTCCTGTGCTGCTCGTTCTGGCGCCAAACAAAATTTCATTTGATTTTGCAACCGACGACAACGACGACGTCTGTTCAATTTATAGACATTTCCCCCAAAAATGCAATACAGAAATTTTACTGGAGCGAAAATACATCGTCACACACAGGCATTTGACCGGCCGAACCCAACCGTTCAATTTTCTGGGAAACCCCCAGGAAAGCCCCTGCCAAAGAACACGTTTCCATGGCCTGCAATCTCGGCTAAAACGGGTCCCACAGCCGGTGGCGACTTTTTCAGAGGGGGGGAAAAATGGCGAAACCCAAATACGGGCCAGCAGGCCGTTTGATTAGAGCGAGCCACACTCACGCTCACACTCACACTCACCGCCTCGTGAATCATTTTCAATTAGTGCAATTGAGGCGGGTGAGTCAGTCAGTCAGTCAGCCAGTCGCCGGTGCCATTCATAAAAATGGTCAATGTCAGCGAAATGAAAGGGAAATACTCGAATACTACGAACAGTTTCGGAGAATCGCAATTATTTCTCACTTAGGAACGTCGCACAGGCAGGCAGGGTCTTATGTCATTTGCCATTCGCCTCTTTGTTTTGGCTCAGCTTTATTTTTACATTTTGCATAACGGCAAACTGTGGCAATAATAATTACAACAAAAACCGCTAATTTGGAGGCAGCCCAAAAAGAGTTTCATTGCCTTTGAGGGCCCAGCTGTAACGACCGCATTTATTTATGATTTTTTCTCTTTTATGGGCGCCACAGAACGCCACGAAAATTGTAGGCCAAAATAAACCAGAAACCGAGAACCGAGAACCGAAATCCGAACTAAAGTGCTTCTAGTCCGCAAGTTGTTGGTGGCTTTTGTTGGGCTGCTGTCAAGCCGGTCGCTCAGTTTATGGCCAACCGTTAAATTGGACTTGGTTGCAGTCGCTGTTTATCGCTGACAAAAAGGTTTTACTTGACCCAGTCAAGAGCGAACTACAGTTGCCACTACCGCCAGAGCACTGGTAGTTGGTAGTTGGCTTCGGGCTGGGCTGGGCCCCTTCAAACTGGGTCGATTTGCTCTGGCTATGGCTTTTGAGCCGGAGTTTTGTTGCTCGAATGGCGTAGAAGTAGTTGCAGGCTATGGCAACACGGCGAGAAAAAATCTTACGAAAATTTGGCTAATAAGGAGGCGGAGTTTTAAGGGAATTTGTGTCGTTTAAGAGGGTTTTGATATCTTAAATCAGAGAGTAGCTAAGCAGTGCTCAGATAAATCGGGATTTAATTCATTATGAAATGCAATTCTCTTACTTAAAATTATATTTGCATCAGATAACAAACTGTTTCTTGATTTACCAATAATTACCCCCCTTTTCTCTCGCTGCATGGCTTTGTTACCATTGCAGCTGTTGGCATTGCTGCTCGTGTAGCCAATGTTGCTGATGCTGTTTGTGCTGCTGTCGGTAGCCATGTTGCTGCTCTGCTCGGCTGCTGCTTAAACAAGCCATGTTGTTGCTGCTGCTGTTGTTCCATAAGCGATTTTTTGTGCAATTTTTGCTGGCGTTGCTGGTGTTTCTGCTGGCCGATTTGTAAGTTGCCGCTTAAAGGTTCGACTCTCTGTCTGTCTGGCCTTGATTTGGCTGTAGTTGCTGCTGCTGCTAATGCCCTCGTTTTTGTCTCCCCAAGTTCTTAGCCATCTGCAATCACTTAAGTGCAGGAAAATTGAATTTGGGCGCCTAATGACGTTCTACTGGCCGGGTCAGCAGCCGCCCCCTGTTTGCCCTTTCACTTTAGCCGGCTTTCACGTAGTTGGCGACAAAGTTGTAAACCATTTACGAGGCATCCGTTGTCTGGGCAATAACAAAAACTGAAACAAAAAAACAACTTGTGGAGTGCACAGATTGCAGAGCAAGTTAAGCCAAACTAGATTTCCAGAGAGGCAGCAAAACTTGTTCTAAATGCTGCCTGCCGGACCTTGAAATATCTGCGGACAGGCTTTAATCAAGTCGAGCGATTCTCAAACATAACAATTTTGTATAAATATGTGATGATTAAACACAAATAATTGCATTTAAAATTAAGTTTTTAGCCTGAAGGCTTACAGCGGGTATTCATTGCAGTTTCCTCTTTCACTGACATTTAAATTAAGCGAAAATCGGAATTATTTTCCGTGATTTAAACCAAACAATGACAAATCAAAAACACACACACATTTTACAGGTAAAACTAGAATGATTTTGCACACAGGGGCTGATGCATAAAATAATTTGCCATAATTGGATTATGTAAGTAATAATTTTTCATTTATGTTTATGTATGAAGAGGGGGAAGTGGTAATGGTAATGGTCATAATTTTATCGTGTTACGGGCATAATTACAACAATCAAATTTGACCAAATATTGCCTGTTAATCGAACAAATGAAATTCAAAATCAATATGCTAAATTATTTAATTTTTGTATGGCACTCCACTTATTGTTTCACCACAGCATTTATTTAGTTGGTAAACATTTTAATTACTCCCAGTCGAAGGGGCGGAAATGCACTTTTCGACTGCTGAATAGTTCGCTTTTCGAGGCAAAAGTTTGCTCATGGCTTTAATTCCACATTTTTCTCACCCCAAGCGATGTGATCGGTGCTAAAAACTTTTCGTCGGCACTGTAAATGCCAACCGACTGGCTATCTGCGCTGGCAAGGTGAAAGTTGTTTCTGCTTCTCGGGTGTAAGAGGGTTTGGTTTTTCTGTGAGCTGCCGTCGCTTTTAATTACTGAATTAAATGCGGAAATTAGAAAGATGGAAAGCAATGGGTCAAATGTTTGTCCGTATAAAATATGAGAACATTTCGTTCGCTCTATATGGGAATTTATATTACAAACACGATTCTGGGCTGCGGTGAAAGTTTTCAGCTTTTGAAGGGCGTTGAAAATGAAATTGTGAGAACTGGAAATTGGAAACTCAAGTGGTAAAGTTGTCAGAAAATTAATACATAAAATAGTTATGATGCATGGCTTGTGGCATGCTCAAGAATTTAATCAGAGAATGTAACTTAATGCCTCAAAATAAACTTCATTGTCCATTATCATAGGAAACGCCCAAACGTAGTTGCTTATCAGGAAAACCAAGCGAGAATGCCTTGGCAAAGTTTGTTTACCTGCCTTTTCAGGCCTTTAGCTTGGCATTAATATTTAATTGGCACTATTTAACCCTCAAGACATTTCACCCCGCCCTCCAGGCCGTGTTCATCCATCATTTCAAGTTATTCTTCTTCCCGAGTTTCCCCCTATAATCCACGGCGACAAACTTGAACTTTTTACCAGCCATTCCCCCCATTTTTGTTTATCAAGAATAAGTTTTTCATTTAGTCCGGGTTGCCGGGGCCAAAAGTGGCAAATAAAAAATAGTATTTATATAAAGCCAAGTCGCTGACTGATAAATCCCGCAAGTACTACGCGCACACACTATCTAACTTGGCTAGAAAAGAGTCCGGAGTAAATGGAAATATTCATTCCGAGCGATAAGTTAACAGGCGTGACTAAGCCCAAAGCTGGTTAAGGGGGAAAAAAAACTTAGCTCTCTCTCTCTCCACTGCATATTTCACTCTTTTTTTATGGTCATAGTTCCCCGTCTTCTTGGCAAGCCCTTTTCCGCAACTTTTATAAATTAAATGCCATAAAGTGAAAAACTTTCCTGTCTGTCTGCCTGTCTGTCGGCCTGACTCACGCACTCACACGCTCACTTAGAAAGTAATTACCTTAAAAAAATATGGCCAAAAAAGTGTATTCCCAGTAGAAGTGCGTGAGTTGTGCAATTTATTTAAATTTAATTTTAATTCTATGTGTTTTTCGGCCGCTTTTATGGCCAAAGCTTTTCACTTTTTCTTGTGCTTCTTTCAATGTTGTAAGCCTAGGCCTTGTCACGCACGCCATTAGGCCGTAATGAAAACTTAATAAAGAGACGTGAACGAAAGTCGAGAGAGGAAAACCCTTTACGGGCCATCCAATCAAACCGAATGGAGAGTTGGAGCTGCTGTAATTTCCACAGGCACCCAACCAGTCGTTTGAATTGACATGCTAATATGCTAACATCAATCCTAATCTCGGTCGAGTCAGTCTGTCAATCTTTGTGTTCGGTGGAGGCTATTGTCTGGCCAATAAATGAGTAAATGACTGGCATACACCCCCTCTCATTGAGGCACACACACACACCTAGTAAAGACAGCAGCGTTTCGGGATATCCTGTGGCTGTGCACAGGAAAAAAAATTAGATTGATCGAAGGAACACATAATAAGTTATTTTCTCTGTTAGTACATGTTTCCTCGAACTAATTTGTTTTTAAACAACTTCTATAATTAATTAAATTAATAATTAAACTCAAAAGGTACCATTTTCTAGCAGTGCAGCAGCAGTAACAGTAACCAGCCTGCCAGCTGACAACTGTTTTGTTGCACGAACGTCGGACATTTATCAAATTAAACAGAGTTTTCAGGGAGATGGCAGCCGAGATTGCCTGGCCGCAGGAACACTTGTTTGTGTGTGGCCAAGGTGTAGAATCCACACCCCAGCCCACCCCTTTAACCCATGATTGCCGGACTCTGCTCACTGCTCACTGCCCACTGTGTGAAATGAGAGCTGAGCACAACAATGGACGTATAACGAGCCCCTGGCATGGCATCTCATCTACACTATCCACCATACACTGTCCACCCACTCTACAAATTGGCAGTGTCTCTAACCGCCTTAATTGCCAGCCAAACAAATTTAGACATTTATGGTGAAGCCCTGTCGGCACCCGGAATTATCATTAGCAGCAGAAAAATATGGAAGACAACAAACTGCTTTTAATTATGTGTATGGGAGGAGTGCAAATATTAGTTATGGCTTAGAAAAGCGAAGAAAAACACACATGAATTAGGAGCGAAAATAATCATAAATAGCCAGAAGAAATGGAAATTAAAGTGCAGTAAGTTATTCCTCAGTAAAGTTAAATTTTTTACTATCTTTAGGTAGGGTTTTCTTACAAGTAATGAGTGTAAAACCCTCTTAAATAACACAACAAGCAAAGTAAAAAATCAATCACTAAACTCACAATTTAATTCATGAATAATCTTTAGCTTCCTTTTCATTAATTAATTAGTATTATTCCCCACTTCCTCCTCTCTCTGTTTCTTTGTGTGCTGAGCAAGTCAGACTTGTTGAAGATCCGAGTTCAGGAACCACGCCCCAGTCGGACCCAAAAAAAAGCAATAAAATAAAATTAAATGGGTCAAACCTGAAACCTGAAACTGTCAAATTGGTGGCTCCCTCGAGGGGGGCTCTGTGTGGGGTGTTAACTCGCTTTTCACACAGACCTTTTCCGTTGGTTACTTCTTTTATATTTTGTATTTTTTTAAAAAGTCAAACAGCCAAGAAGCGAACGAAAAAAGTTGAGCAAATACAACGTGCAGGCAATACAAATATAAAATAATTAACTTTAACAATTCACACACACACACACACAGCGCGGTCTCTGGCTACCTCTCTTTTTTCTGGCTCTCTTTGACTGCCGCCAACACCCATTGAATAAACAAAAAAGAGAAAAAAAATTACAACAACAGAACCAAATAAAAGGCAATAATGTAGAACAGCTAAAGCAACAAAAGTCAACAACAATAATAACAGTTAAAGATATTAACACACTGGCAATCATTGCGCATGTGTGCGTGCTTTGGTTTTTTACGCTTCAAAGAGAACAGACGGGGTAAAAAATATAAAAAAAAATACAAGAAAAAAGAAAAACGTAGAAATACTTGTAGAAATGTTGGGAAATAAAAACAGCCAAGTAATAATGAACTAAAATGGAAACTAGTTGGAAACAACACACACACACACACACAGCGAAAAGTCAAATAAATACAAAAAACACTGAAAACACACAGAAACCGGTTCTGTGTTGTATCCGTGAGATACGAAATTAAAAATCCAGCAGCGGGGACGGGGAGAGGAGACAAACTTTAGCATTTCAGAGATATATAACCAAAGATTGTTCGTTTTGTTCAAAGCTTTTGTTCGCAGGTAGCCGATGATGAAGCCAGGGCGTAGTTACTACCAAGAAAAACATGGTATGAATGCGACTCTCTGAGCCCGCAGAAGATGGAGCTTGAAGCTTGGAGCTTGGACTTGTTGCTAAGGTCTAGACTTGGGCAGAATTTTGGGGTCAGAACATTGGGAGGGGTCTCTGCTTGCGGGAATTATAATGGATTACATAAATTAAATTATAACTAACAGGGTATTCATATTTTTAAGTGCTTAATTTATGGGTCATAAAAATTACAAATTACACAAAAAGAATGTGGGGGAAAATAAGTATTTGCACAGTGAGTCAACTCCCCACATCAGCTTACTCAGGCTTATTCAATAATTAATCATTGTAGGTAACATAATTAATTTTCTTCCTTTATTTTCTTTGCTTTGATTAAAAATTTATTAAACATGCAATTCATATTTTAAATATATGATGTATTTTCTCTCATTTAAATCGTATTTAAGACTCGTTTCACTCTATATTTAGCTCTGCATTCACAACCAATTAAAGCTGATTATGAATATTTAATAATTGCAATTATTTAATTCAGCAAGACATGTTTTCATTCACAACACACAATCTGTTTCATTAATTTGTATAATCGTTTTTTCCCGCTTATTATTATTATCTTTTCGATAATTTCCTTCTTCCCAGTTTTCTTTTGTTGAATTTCCAATGATAATCCCGGTGAAAAAAAAGAACTTCTGTCGCAGCTCTTGTTTCGTTTGATTGATTTGTTTAGCAGTGTGTAAGTGCGTGTGAATACGGCTTGTTACTTATTATTTAAATCGTTTTTTTGCAGCCTAAAAATATATGGTTAATTTATGGCAGTCATTTTTTGCTGTCATTAATTTTTCTCGCGCTCCACCTGTTTCTCAATGTTTATTTACGTTCGTGCCAGACTTTGGCCCATGTGTTCAGTGCACAAATGCATTATGATTTGATATAATTAATAATTATAATGCCCGGCGCAACATTATTTTCAATTATTTTGCACTTTCGGGGTCAGCAGGAAGCCTCGAACCACCCACCCCCCAAAAAAAAAACCGGAAACCGGCCCCAAGGCCCCGAAAACCGAGCCAATAAGTCAGTCAGCCAGTCAGTCAGATGCATTGGTTCGACCATTCAATTTAGTCAGTCATGTAAATTTAATTAAAACTGCACATTTAATTAAAATGCGGAAATATTCCCAGTTAGGCCAGCCCCCGCCACGCCCTCGCACTGATTATGATTTAATGCTGCAATTACAGGGCATTTTCTTCCTTCAATCGAAAGCCATTTGAAAGCGAATCATAATAGAATAGAAAAACGATGTTCAAATATTGATTAAATTACCAAGGACCAGGGCGTGCCTGAATAGAATGAGATTTTAGTGTATATATGCGTTCGGCAATTTCGACATTGATGAAATTTTAATTGAATTTATGGCCAAAAGTATGGATACATGTGTGGTATGCCCAGCTATGAATGATGGCCATAAGCCCCAAGATCATAATGCCGGCCATATTGTGTGTGGCAAATTATTTTACATTTCCAATTAGCTAATGTCCAACTGGGGTATGGGAGTACAGAGAAGGAAATATATCCAACTGAGAACTTGTGAAATTGTTTACTATTTATTGCCAAACAAATCGCAAGCAAAACTTTAATAGTTATAAATTCTATATTCTCAACATGGCACTTAAAATAGTCCGATTCGAATTGCATTCGTAACACATTGGCTCCACTTCCCTCAGCGCTCTAACTGACCCAATAAGACCCAGGGAACTATTATCAATCTTTAGCAGAGCGTTCGTGTGTGTATGTCGTGTTGACTGATAAGGGACACCTTGTATACTATACTATAGCCCATGCCTCCTCCTCCTCACCTGCCCACACGGCCAGCAACCCACATAAAGCTTATCTAATCGCCAGCATTTTCCCCGTGCGACCCAAAACAAAAACACAGAACCCAGAAACCCAAAGCAACTTCTGGATGTATATTCATGCAACCGGAATTGCAGGTGGATTTGAGAGCAGGTAATGCACTGAAAGAAATTTGCTTTTTGAAATAATTAAGAAACAATCAGTACAAACAAAGGATCAAGTAAGGTATGAAATTAAGATCTAAAAATCCCTTAAAACTAATAATTAATATTTAGAAGTAACCTAATTTGAAGATATTGAAAATTTATTTCTAACTAAAATTGAACAAATGTAAAGTCCCAAAATATATTCTTTTCTTTTTTAGCTTCCAAATGTAGCCCCCATTTTTCTGTGTGTGCTTTATCAAGAGCCCAAATCATGACCCAAATCAAAGCCAACTGCATTCAGCGCCAAATAAAAAGAAGCAATGGAAATGTGTGTAATGGCCAAACAAACCTGACACAATTGCCCCGATCCGATCCAAACACCGACCGACCCACTAAGAGATATAGAAGATATGGAACGAGGAGAGAGCGTGTGCGAGGGAACATGGGAAAGTTGAGTCAATCAAGCGAGCTTATTTCTATTCACGTCAAATTAGTCGATTACTTGACTCGACCGCCTGTGCTCCGTACGCAACCTGCATGGGTGAGTAACAACTCGACGGAGCTTGTATGTATGATTCACCACCACATCCAGCTCAGCTGCCCCGGCAGCAGAATAAATAAATAATTTTCGTTTGAATATAAAGAAAAACAATAATTGCAATTATCATCAAGCGAGTACTCGAGCGAGCGCGTACGTTCGACTAAAAATAACAATCGACATCACAAAATGGGTTGTGCAAGCTGCAGTTTTTGTGTGCTTTGGAAAAAGGGAAAACGGGGAAGTCACCGGGGAGGGGTAAGCACAATGGGACGTGATGATAACCACAAAAATTAAGGGCAAAAGAGATTTCAAGCGGAGCGAAGGGAGTCACCTAAGACACTGATTCAGCTGTACTTTTTCTGAGAAGAAAAGTACACATTTTACGCGATTAAAACTAATAGAAACAATAATAAATAAGTGAGAAAAAATTTAATTAAATTACGAACCTTGAAGTAGTTATTTTTCTTAGATAATATTATAAAAATATAGTGATAAATTCTGGCTCAAACTGAACTACTTGAGCATAACTTTTAGGTTTCAAAAATTCCTTTTTGAGGAACTCTAACCTTATTTTTTGAGAACCTAGAGTTCAGAATTTTTTTTGTACAATTTTGGCCACGTTTCCACGTTGCTAGTACGTGCCCGTAAAGACAATTCAGTGCCGTGGAATCGATCAAAAGTTTGTCTCATTGTGAGGGACCGGAGACTCCCCTATACACACACTTGTTTGCAGTTTTCAGAGTCCCAAAAACAGCAGCAGCAGCAGCGCCGGCGGAAAACGAGGGGAAAACGGGAAACTTTTCCATAAGCTGAGGCAACTTTTTGCCGGCTTTCCCGCTTTCCTTTCTTTTATTGTCTTTTCAACTGTTTTGTCGGGGCGAGAGCAAAGGGAGCAGAATAAGTAGGGTAGATCCCCATTATATTTAATTTGCCTGGCATACGCTTTGTCAATATCGCACTTGTCGCCCCGCCACCCCCTCTCCATGTCTTGCTATCTCGTTTTGGCCCGAAAATTCCAACATGGCCCAAAGCGTTGCCAACTTCCTGTGCAACGCCGCACACTCTCTCATGGAAGATGTGCATCTATATGTACGAATTTATATCTACAAAGGATGCATGCAAATGTTGTTGCTGTGCTGTTGACATTGTTCAGTCATTTTTCAGCAAATTAGTCATGAAATTGTGCACTTCTATTTGTCTCTGTGTCGGCCCAAAATTGCACAATTCGTAAATAAAAATGCCTGCTCACTAAAATACAGTGTGAATGTGCGAAAATTGAATTGAAAAGCGATACACGCGAATTTTCGGCCAATACAAATCAATTGATTGTCGAAAACGATAAATAGGGAAACTATCTATTTCGGGCCGGACCAATTAAGCTCCAAGTTTTGCTTTAAATTTATAATGGTAATGTGTTATTTGAGCAGCTTTAAATGCGGTTAAATTTAATATAAGATGCGAGGTTCAAAACCAAAAACTTTTAATTGAAAGAGAAAAATCGAGTAGTCTTAAGATACCAATTAAAAAGTAGCCGAAAATAACCAAGCACCAAGCTGGAAAGCCGCAAGAAAACTGTAGCAACTTTTGGAAATTCCCAAGCAATCAATAAATAATAGATTGATTAGAGACCCGGCACTATCCAAAAGCAAACAATTAAAAGGCGGGCAAAATAGTAGAATGTGAAAGGAGCCTCGGCCCTTGCCTTACTCTCCTCCGGAGGAAAACTCCCACCCGCCTTTCATTAAGGGAATTCACTACCGAAAAAACTATAGCCCCGCAGCGCGATAAAGCTTTTGTGTCCTTTTGGCTTTGGTTGTCCGCTTTTTGCAACGTTTCACAGTTACTGCAAAAATGTTCAGTCGGTCGCTGGGACTGGACCCTGAACTGGACCAGGTAGCCCAAGCAAAAAGCCAAAATGAAACGATGTTATGAATATGAATGAGAGGCGGGGGGAGCTTGGCCCTTCCCACCAGCCATCTCTCTGCGATTCCCATTGCAATTACCATAGGTAGAAAAAGAGTTGAAAATTATGTATGTCATGGGTATGGTTTTTGGGTGGCATTGGATTGTCCAAAAAAGAGATATGTATGTAGCATAGATGCAGTCTCAGTCACAGTTGGAGTCACAGTGGTAACAGTTTGCCACCAGTCACTGTCCGAGGACGAGGACGAGGGAGCAAGAGCCGGCAAACTGGGCAAACATTGCACGTATTTAATTCAATGCCCTGGTCCTTTTTGTTGCCAGCTGGTATTATATATCCTGGTATATATAGTTCGTAGTATAGGAACATGCCTCAATTGGTGCCCATTAAAATGCATAAATGCTGAACCGTTTTTGTTCGTCATAACTAAATACGTCACGAATGGAGTTCCTTTCGGCCATTTGAATTACAGTGAATGGGTTTTTCGGATGCACTGCCTTATTTACATGCTGCACATGTCTTCTATTTTATTTTTTATGACCCCCCCTGCACAAAGGGGTATATTATCCATAAAACTTGGTAGGGAAAGTTTGCAAAAAGATGTTGTGTGTGGATTTTTAATGGGACAAGTACTTATATATAGTTGAGCTAAGTAGACAATGTCAAATTATGTCGAACGAAGGGGAAAAGGAAAAATGAGTAGTTTTACTAATTTAATTTTAAGAATTATTAAATACATTTTGTGGTACTTAAAAAAGTAAATGTATTTTTGCATGAAGACAATCTTTAAACATTAAAAATGCTGATTGTTATAGTCTAGATAGTCTAGATAGTTATAAGTAGTTAAAAATTTATTTTTATATTTTTTATGGAACTATTATGACTCTATGTATGCTGACCACTTTCTAGGGTATCAATTGATCGGCTAGCTATGTAACAAAGCTGAAAAAAGGCTCCGTGGGCCCATGGCCGGAGCTGCATTAAACATTTATAATTGCAAGACAACAGGCCAGGCCAGGCAGCCGGCAACTGATGCGATGTCTGCGATGCGTCAGTCCTATAAAAATGTAAAAGTATTCAGTGTGAAGTGCCAAAGCCCTGCTAGAAAAGGGATGAACGGGGGGCAGTGGATGCTTGCTTTACTTTTTTTTTTTTTTCGGTTTGCTGCAGGACTTTACGCTTCCCTCCCCCAACCACTTTTTTTCGAGCAGTTTTTGCATTTACATTTTCGTGAACCTTTGAAAGGTTGCAGCGGCAGCAGCAGGCTTAGCGAGTTGAATAAAATGTTGCGCTGTCTTAAAGTCACTTCATGGGGGAGTTCGAGGGGCTGGCTTTATAGGGAGCGGGTGCTACTGCCGAGGGGTTGTGGCGGTAATGAGACAGCTGCAAAAGCAACAGCTCTGCTCTACTCGGCTCCATGTGCCGTGTGTTGTGTTAATGTTGTTAGGCTTTAGCATAAAACCAGCATCTTCTTTTTCAGCTAATGAGAAATCTGTCTCAGTTTCGCTCTACAGCTCCAGCACGAGCTCTGGCTCCAACTCCCACCTCCTTTTTTAGCTGGCGTAATAAGAGGGTACGAAATAATAAGCAGGGGCTATGTGTGTGTGGAGCATTGAGGGATTTTAATTAAATAGGACCTACGACCCTCCCAGCACACAGACAGACAGATAGACGGAGTTTTTTGGGCCCCAGGATGATGAGGCATAGAATTTATATCCGCATTCGTCGCAAATACAGAGATGAAAGTAATGCTCAAGTGGATGTTGATGTTGTCTCTTAATTTCAAGGATGCATGATAGCACAAGTACCCGGAGTAGCATTGTTTTTTAAATACATATAACGGGCTTGAGACTAATTCAAGGCTGGAAACTTTAGCAAACTGGTTCATAACTGGGACAATCCATATATTAATTAGAATATTATAATACCCGCTGTACCTCATCAGTCTTTCTTCATATATTGATGACACAATAGACAGATAGTCGTATCACATTTGATAAGTTAAATAGACTTTTTATAGATTAGTGCAGGCATCAACGAATAATATAAATGAAATAAATTTTTAATCACGTTTAAAATCCCTCACAACGATCTTGAATGCATTAAAAATGGAAAAGCCTATAAAACATTCACTAATTCCCCCTATAAAAAATCAATAAAGCTGTTTAAAGGCGCTACCAAAAGTCATAAAAACCGCACACAACTATGGAAACAAAACCTTGTAAAAGATATCAATTTAAACAGCTGCTTCATTCAAGTAATTACCCCCCGTGATTCATTCCAAAAGCAGAAGATCTTTGGACAAGCCCCACTCTGTTGGTATTACTCCGCTATATGCTGGTTGTTGACCTTTTTAAGCCGGTGCGGTGTCGGCGCATGGCAAATGTCAGCTGACGCAGCTGTACCCGCAACGCGAAAGGTCACACTTGACGCGCGCGACGGCGGCACAGGTTGTAAACGCAGCTTCGGTCACACTCTGAGCATGCGCAATGGGAGTTATGGTGGGAAAAAACGGGGTCAACCGTCGCAAAGCCAAGAACAACTATCAATTTCATGGATACTGTGATGGACACTTTCACCCGCCCCCCGGGAGAAATGTGTCGTGTTTGTCTCATCAATCAACTTTTGATATTATTATTTTTGAGCTTAAGAGGTGAGAACACGTTTTAGGAGCATCTATTTTATATATCTCTATTTATACATAGATATGTAGATTTAAATATTTGTGAGCTGCGAGCTTAACTTTTTCACACATGCGAGGCGAGTCTTAAACGGGCGCGTGATATCATCCCATGAGCGAGTCTTAACTTTTTCTCTTAGCTGGATTTTTTTCCCCGTTGTTTTCTTGGTTTATTTGTTGTGTTATTCTTACCTGTTAAGATGGCTGCGAGAAATATAAAAACGATCCGTGACATGATTTTGTGTTGACTTCCTTTGGCTTCCTTTTATTTACTTTGTGTTTTTTTTTTGCGTGCTGTAATCCCGGGTTTATTTTTCCGTATTTGGACTTATTTTTTGTGGGACTTGAATGGAGTGAGGAGTGAGATTTGTGTGTTGTTGCGGTTGCACTTGCTTTAGCTTTTCATGCATAAAATAAAACGTGGAAGTACTTTTCCAGCGGCACTTTACGGCCCGCCTTTAGACTTTATGTGTGTGTGTTGTTTTGGGGTGTGCGAATTTCACTGGGATTTTGTTTATTTTTATTATTTTTATTAAAATAAATATTTTTGTTGTTGGGTTACTTATTCGATTACGAGCTATATATACGATCGCTGTATGCTTTCCAACTAAATCGAAGATTTGCGTGAAATATATGGAGCTCAAACACACTGCCTACCGGCACCCACACACTAGACGCACACACATGCACCAACACACGAACGAGGGCGATACACGAACGACGTCGGACGGGCGAACGAACGACGCACGAACTCGAGAATTCACGAACTCAACACACAGAAAACAAGCTGGCTCGTAGAGTGGAGCGAACGAAGCGTTGAATGCAACAGTTACCAAACGACTGAAGTCCGCTCCGTGTTTATAAAGTTGCCAACGGGCCATGGAGCATGGCAGCGACGCTGGCGGCGACGTCGGCTGCGGCAGAACCACCCCCCTCGGCCCGCTGGCATATGCGAACACTCGGCGTATGCGTTTTTTTACATGTATGCAGGCGGCGCACTATGGAGTCTCTAGTACAAACGACGTTGCTGAAGCAACAAATTTATGTTTATGTACGATAAAAATATCCAATAATCTATTCAAAAGGGACTGGAAGTATCTGCAATTAAAAAAGAATTTTTGAAATACAATGTGATCATACATAAAAATTAAAAAAGTAATAATTTAATTAATGTTCTTTTCAGAACGCTGGTAGAAGTTTTTTGTTACAAGCCTAAATATTTGGCGGCTAGTGCCGCCACAATTATCAAACATTTGATATTTTTGAGGATCTTACTTGTAATTTAGTTACAAAACCACTCAAATTGCCCACTGTGCGACGCTGGCTGCGCTGCACTAGCGTCGCCATACGATGTTGCGGCGAGCAAGCTGTAGATGTTGCTGCTGTCGAAAATGTTGCTGCTGCTACATGCGCGACAAGCTAGCAGCATTTAATGTTGCTGGATGTTGCTAGAATGTTGCTTGGCTGGCTAAGTGTTGCTGGGCTACATGTTGCTGGCTTGC
The DNA here is from genome assembly GCA_018905715.1 of Drosophila lini. Classification (NCBI taxonomy): domain Eukaryota; kingdom Metazoa; phylum Arthropoda; class Insecta; order Diptera; family Drosophilidae; genus Drosophila; species Drosophila lini. The sequence goes on along the minus strand of JAEIIL010014157.1, from coordinate 6,673 downwards.
ATGTTGCTTATGTTGCCGGAGTCAATGTTGCTGGCTGCTTGTTCTAGTTTACGCTATGCAGCAACTTTGCATGCTTTTTTGAGTGGTATTCGTAGGTAAGAGGGGTATATAAGCTATATATAATGTTTGCCACATAAAAACTCTATATTTATAGAGAGGTTCTAGGTAGTTTGCTGTATATATTGTATTTTTTAACTGGTTTAAAGATCACAAGTTACCAAAACCAATATAAGAGACCAAGTGGACTAGTTTTTTTTTGCGGAATTTTACATATATTTTTTATAAATTTCTTGGGCTCAATTATAGTTCAAAATATGAAAAGGTTTCCTATATTTTTTCCATATTTTTTGTATTAATTTATTCGAAATTTATTGAGGGGAAATCAAAAATGCATTAATCTCGAATCGGTAAACAATTACGTGCTAGTTTTTGTTATGTTAACAAATCTGCATAATAAATTTACTATTTTAAGAAATTAAAATTTTTGTGAATTTTTAAGAATTTTAACGATGTAACCCCTTATAAAATATTGAAGAAAAAAATGTAAAAAATTTTTCTTCAACACATGGCTTAAAAGACTTGCCCTATGATGCTGATCAAGAATATATATGATTTTTAGGGTCGGAAATGCCTTCTTCACTGCGTAAATTTAATTTAGGCTAAAACTTTAATACCCTGTAAGGGAAATAGAGGTATCATTTGGTTCTCAACGATGATTCTTGTTGTTATTGTTGTTTAGTTTGATTTGAATTTGTTCGTCTCTTGTGTATTGCAGTTGTAGTTTTCCCTCTTGTTATTGCCGTTGTTGTTGCTTTTGTTGATTTGGCCAAGTTTGCTTTGCTGCCTGCTGTCGCCGCCGCTGCCTGCTTCTGCCGGATTTCTGTCTATTTGTCGTTTGATAATCTACCCCCTGCACATCCCCTTCCCCTCCACCAATGCCCATCCCTTGGCTGCTTTTGTTTGCTTGTCGTGTTTTCGAGTCGCACACACACTCCCAGACAGACACACAATTTTCCGACAGAGAGACCGACCGAATCTTTGGCACAGTGGCTCCTCGCTCCTCCGCCGCCACAAATATCGAGAGCTTCCCGCTGTGTGTTTGCCATTGTCCCAGATCTCTGGAATAGTTTTCAATTGCAACGACCTGGCCCACTCTGATTAGAGTGTGATGTAAACCGATTTATGGCGAAATCCGCAAACAGAGCGGGCAGGCAGTGGTCAAGTTACGGAAATTAGTAATGCCTATTTATTTGACACTCTGGCTTTCATTTGCTAAATAAATAAAAACAAATTTAATGATCTAGAAAACTCAAATAAAATGTTAAATATTCTTAAAAGACTACATTAAAATATATATAATATTATTTGGATTTGTAAAAAATAAGACTTAACACTTGAAGTTCCTTTTAGAAAAGCACAAGCTCTCATGCATCTTATAACTCTCTGTATTTTTAAGATTTCTTTTAAGAAAATATTAAAATTAAAATTTTAAACATTGTATGTTTCCAGAAGCATCAATTAAATTCCATTCATAAAACCATTCAATTGATTTTTACTGTACCAGCTGCTCCCCAAAAATGTCACATCTCCGAATAATTCGAATAACTCGCAACTGGGGAGCATTTAAATTGCTCAAAATGTCCTGAATTTAGCACCGCGTGTCGCCCTTCCCCATTTCCCGATTCATTGCCCTATAATGTATTTACTTCTGCATTATTACACTCGCCAGCCAGCACCCTTCGCTCTGGCCTCTGCCCACCGAAAACCAGGATGCAAATAGTATTATCAAACATTTTAAATTTAATCAAAGCGCACACATTCAATAAGCTTCGGGGCCAACATTTTGTGTATGAAAAGGTAGACCAAGGTAAACGCAGGGAAATTAAATACTCTACTTTATGAAAGGTTAGGGTTCTTTGAATTTTTTTGTAGCATAAAGTTTATATATTTTTTAAAATATATTTTTATTTTTATTAAATATTAAAAGGTATGCAATATATATTTTTAAATTTTATTTCAAGTGCAAATATTCGAGACTGGTTTAAATGTATTTTACAAATATGTTTCCTTTTTAAAAAGTTTCTAAAAGTAATGTTTTATGTTAATATTATATGCTTTCTTAATATTTTAAATTAAAATTAATTTTAAAAATAAATTACCCATAATAAAATTCTTTAAAAATATGAATCAGAGCATTTCCGAGTCGTCCTTGGATTTTTCTGTACCCTCGTCCCCGGCTTTCACTATCCCTACGACTTTTTTCAGCCTTTCTCTGCCTTCAAATTTGTTGTTGTTTTTTATAAGCTGTGCATTTTGCATGCAATAAAAATATCGCATGCTATAAAGTGTGTGTGTTCAGTGTGCAGAGCACTGGAAATTGTAAATTCCTTTTCTATGTGTGTGTGTGTGTGTGCGAGGGGGAGGGTGTCCTGCCGGATATCAAAAGGGAGTGAACTACATGGTGTATATGGTGTGCGGCTGGAGCTGCTGAGAGCAGACAGCATGTGTTTATTGCCAGCACAAAATGATGATTACACGTTATGTGTAATGGTCAAAATGGGGGCGACGTAGCTGAGTGCGGCGTGAAAAGCCCCGGAAAAGCAGCCGGAATAGCATCAGGCAGCAGAAAAGGCAAAAACAAACAGGCGTCTGTCCGTCCCTACTGCCGCCAGCCTCCCCTGCCGCCTGCCAGTGGCATCTCCTTGGTTTTGCCATTTTCCGGCTGCTTCAGGAACTACTCGTCGTACCGTCCCCCATTTCCACACAGCTCAGCTTTTCCTACGAGTATTTTCCATATGTGTTGGCTGCATCAACAGCAACAGCCAGCAACATACTAAGGCCATTTCTGAGGCTTCCTTTCAATTTTAGCTTTGAATCCTCATTTTTTGGTTCCCCCACAGACTTGGTTTTTAAAGTTTGAGGCACTGCAAATTTGGTAAATTTTTTCAAGCTTGATGAAAAATTCTGGAAATATCAATTTAAATGTAACAAACAGAGGAAAAATGTTGAAACTAGAATGGAAAATATATTTCAATTGAAAATGAAACAATTGCCAAAATATTCCCTTTTCTGAGAACAAATATACCCCCTTTCACACGCTGTCAACGAGCAACCACCTAAATTCATTATATTAAACTTATTATGTTATCATTGCAAGTCACTTCCATGACACTTTCATTACCGAAAAACCGAATACCCGAGCCAAAACAATAAGCAAGCAAGTTAATGAAATGCGAGGCACCTAGAAAAGTCCAGAGGTGGTGCGGAAGCGGTCCAGTGGTATTTGTGATATGGCAAACATGCAAAGCCAAAGAGCCAAGGGAGCTTTTCCATATGAAGTTACCCGAAAAACATGTAAATTAAGCATCAGCAGGAGCAAAAATGCGGCTGCGGAGGGCGAGCGGATGAGCGGGTAAGACCTTGCATTACAATTGAGTTACAGTTACGGTTTCAGTTGTTGTGCAGCCTTTATGGCAAAGGACCAGTGGGTTTTAGGGTGTTAAATATAGGGGCAGAGGGTCTGCTGTGGGCCAAGTTTGGACTTGTTTGTCGGAGCACCATGTTCATATTGTGCGAAACAATGAATTTATATTCCCTGCCTTTTTATTTCGTTGTGAGTTATGTTTCTGTACTTTTACATAAACACCAGAGAGAGAGAGAGAGAGAGAGGGGGCTTTCGGGCTGGAAAAATGGAGTTACTAACTGCAGTTGGAGCGAAAGAATGAATTACTGGAGCTGGGTCACTCTCAGCCGGCTTAACACATTTGACTCTCTTCGAACGTTGGCAGCAAGTTACTTTAACACATTGCACACAGCGAAAAATGAGGTAAAAGTATATCAGTTTAATATTTAAAAATATGTTTTTAAATTGGGGTTCAAAACATATAGTGTATAATTTATTTTTCAAACGAAATTTATGTATTTTTCGAAACATTTTAAATTAATTTCAAATCAAAAGTGTTTTCCTTCGGTGCACTGCCCACTTTCACACCCAACTGCCCCTCATCGTTCCGCCCCCGAAGGCTACAGATTAAACTCCGCTTGTAATGAGAATTTCTGCTCTCCACATCATCAGGAGGGGACGATGATGATGAGGTGGACTCTGGGGGTGGTGCAACCAGCATACGTGGCATGTGTGTGGGTGCCTGTTCCATAGAGGGAGGAAGGGATTGGGACTGGGATTGAGCCGCTGGCAATTTGCATTAAAGTCAGCTTGCTTTTTTTTCCAGCCACACCTCTCCTCCACAGCTCTACATCTTTTGTTGTTGTGCGGAATGGGTGTGCGTGTGTTTGTGTTTGAATGTGCGAAGGTATCGGGTCAGAGCTTGGATTTTATGACACACTTCAACAAGGAGAGAAGAATGTAATATAAAATGGGGGGAAAAAAAAAAAGTTTTTATAAGCAAATTTTTAAAAAGAATTTTTCAATATTTTCACCATTAAATTTACTTTGTAATTTTAAATAAAGCCTCACCAACTATCCAATTATTTTTCTTTACCCTTTCTTGGTATTCCCCCTTTACAAATGACTAGTTTCTAAGTGTAGTTTTCCCTGAGTGTAGCACAGCCATCCGTTTGAAACAAAAGTTTGCTGATTCAGTGCAACATGTTGCGGTCGGCTGCCTGCAATTGGGATTCGAGTGAGCATAAATTAAAAAGCGACGTCGTCCTCGGAGTGCGCGCCAAAGAGAGCTTATGAGTTGGTTGTCCTTGCCGGTGGACACCCTGCCCACTCCTCCCCCTGCTCCACGCTTTAGCCCCCTGAAGCAGCAAACTGCAAACTATTCGCACTCTCGGTGTTGCTACAAATTGAGATTTATGTGTGAGCGAAACTTGCACAACCTCAGCCCAATTGTGTCTCTGTGAGTGCCTGCATTTCCCCAATCTCCTCGCATAATTTCACCCCCACCAGCACGCTTTCCCAGTGAGTTCGGCGGTGGCCTGGTGACCGTCTGGGAAATGGAAAATGGCAACTGGCATTGGGTTAACAGTTTCCAGCTGCGGTTAAAAAACTTTACCAACTTGTCGCCTTTTGGCACTGCAACATTAGCTCAATGTAGGGTTTGGGTCGGCACCAGGGGGTTAAGGGGGTTAAGGGCAAGGCATGGCAAAGTTTTCTGGCCAGGGGTTAAGGGAGTTTTTTGGCCAGTGCATAAGTACTTCAGCGGGACGCGTCGTCGCTTCATCTAGGCAATCGAGAAGATGCAAATTATGGATATTTTTGGAAGGAAAACTGAACTAATCTAAAGTATAACATCGCGGCTAAAGCTGACACTTGAATATTAATATAAATAAAATAAAATCCAAGGCTAAAGTTTAAAGTCAGAAACCTTTAGAATAATAATATAACTAAGTATTATTTTTAACAATTAAATATAATTTTTGCTGCTCTAATGTCCTCTAAATTATCTTTAGCCCTCTTAATTTATTTAATTTATTTTTTAAGCCTCTTGTTTGGCAACAAGATCTCCCGCAAAAAGTGTTCCCACTGCTAGATTTGTTGCCAAGCGCTTCCCTTTCATTGTTTTTAAATGTTGCCAGCTAGTGTGTGGAAACAATGAGGCTGCAACATTTCATTTCATGTTGCTAAGGTAGAGAGATCCTCTCCCTTTCTCGTTTAGCTCTCGACTTTACCGCTCTCTGGATTTAACATTAAGTTATAGTTTGTTTAAGAGAGGAAACTTAATTATTTCTTTTTTAATTAATTTAGTACTATTTGTATTAAATTGTTAAAATGCAGTTAAAATTCACATATGGCAAAACTCTCTATTACCAACTCTGTTAAATCACTGTTAACCCACCGCTGCCGACGTCGCAGTCGCCGCGCGCCGACGTCATTTGCGACTGTACCTTTTTTTTGTACCTGTTGTTGCTTCAGATTTGTTGTTATTGTTTCTTTGGCTTTTTCGAATGCTCTTTGCGCGCGCTTTTGGCCCCGTCAGCCGTATGTGTGCCCCGTATCTGTGTGAGCCGTATCTTTGTAGCTGTATCTGCAGCTGTATCTGTATCTTTTGTTTGTTTGTTTGCTCTTTCTGCTGCTACCTCCTTGCCCCACGTTGCTTTACCATTTACCACATATTTTTTTTGTATTTCTTTTACCAGAAGCGGCCAGCCAACGGTCAAAACTTAAAAACGAGAAAGAGACCTTTTATTTATTCACTGTTTCACTGGCTTTGGCCTCAAGTTTACTCTCCTTTTCAGCCGCTACGTGCAACGTGTTTTTGTCCAGAGCTTTGTCTCGTTTTTCTCTCTCCACCTTCTCCCCTCCATTCCCCTCCCCCTCGCCACGCTAGATTAGATACAGATGCAGATACAAAAGATACAGAGCTACAAAGATACGGATGCGAGTGATGCGGGAAACTTGCTTACATGTGTCTTGTTTGCTTTTCTTTCTATTTTATTTTTTGAGCAAGAAAAAGGTCAAACGCTAGCCCTGCGGCGTTAACGCGCTGAAGCCCTTGCACTAAAATGCAATCTAATAATTATACGTGGAAAAACAGCAGAATAATAATAATAAACAAGCCCAACTTGAGCCAAGTTCTTGGCCGAAAACGGAGAGGAGAGTCTGTCATGTGTTGATTCAAGGCTAAGGGTAAATGCAGTTGAAGAAAAGTAATGAAAGTAATTCAGAAATGAATTAAAATTAATTTTTTTTTTATTAAGTTTATTTAAT